>SRQG01000025.1:0-140853 GCA_018360325.1 Claviceps aff. humidiphila group G2b | reverse complement strand
GGGGGGGGTGATGTACATGATTATATGATTATGGCACCGTGTAGACATTGCTCCTGGCATGGCATTGAGTCTCTTCTTTTGCGAGTTGAGAATCGCGGTACTGCTTTGTTGGGGAGATGTGGATGAGATTGGCTGACGAGAACTGTGTTGTAGACTATCATGAGGGAGTCTAATTCGGCGACTTTGGAGGATGTTTCTCGCTTTGTGGCGTCTTCGAAAACAGACTGGTGCGTGGATATTTTTATCCCTGTTTTTTTTTGCTTGAATGAAAACCCCCCTCCTATTTGTATCCTACACGTCTCATCTTGGGACACTGCGCTCAAGATACCCTCGGATTCATCTTCGCCGTCACGGCCGTAGTCTGGAGGAATTCTGCGCCACCTCCAACTGCGCAACAGTCCCCCTTCATTCCAAGAGAAGAGGAGCTGATACACTCATGAAAGAAATAGCTTGGACCAGATCCCCTCGGCATTCATTATCACTGGACCCAACATCGCATCTCAGGATCTTCTGTTCGAGCAACTCTCCGAGTCTCTCCCGCAGCGCAGCTCCCCTAGCAGATTCGTGAGATTGAAATCCTCAGAGATACTCACGCTCAAGGCTGCGCTGAAGAAAACCATTCGCGATGCTACGGCCTGTGCGGAAGACGTGGACAGGGGCGCGGACGGGGACGATTTGCAGATTGAGAATACACCTGATGTGAGTTATGCCATTACGATTTGCACTGAGCTGAGGATATGCATGCAGCACTCAGATCGGGGGGCCTCTTTTCACATTCACGCATCTTTTGATGGGCAGGGCACATTAACTGACGAGTTCTCTTTAAATACAAACAGGGCCGTCGGTATCTAGATTACGACCTTGAAGCATTGGAGGCGTACGTCAAGCCTCTGCAGTGCCAACACGTGTTTGTGGCTTTCCAAGATAGCGAGGGCTTCGAAAGCAGCTTGTTGTCTGACCTGATAACCCTTTTCCAGTGAGTGTTCCAGAACTCCAAACTGTGTGATATTTCCTTTCAATGTCCCATTTTTGGTCATTCTCCGTGCAAAGTGAACACCCTCTCTGACCCTTTCGAAGCTCCTGGCGGCCGCGGATACCATTTACTCTACTATTCGGCATTGCAACATCGGTGGACCTTTTACAAGCTCGCTTGTTGAAGTCGGCTTGTCGTCTCATATACGGCGGGCAGTTTGACGGCGTTCAGACAGCCAGCATCCTGGAAACGGTGTTCAAGGGCGCCGTAGCGTCTGCAGATGTGCCACTGCGGCTTGGTGCTCCTCTTCTACGGAGTATGCTGGAGCGCCAGCACGAGCAGGTGGCGGGGATACAGTCTTTTATCAGCTCATTAAAGGTTCGTTGCTGACGTAGATGACGAAATAGAATTTAGTAGCCCCCGTTACTTGTGTTGACGTTTGACGCTGACGGCTCTTAGTATGCATACATGTGCCACTTTTACGCAAACCCCCTGAGCGTGCTGTGCTCTCCCTCGCGACAAGACATGCCACCTCTGCAGAAAGAGCATTTGGAAGCGCTGCGCAATTTGCCTTCGTTTCGGCAGACTGTAGAACGCGAGGTGGACAACTGTACGCCCTCGTCTCTGCGGCATGCCAAGGCTCTGCTTGAGGATGACGATTATCTGCGTGCGCAGGTTCACATGGGTTACGGCCATCGCCGTGCGTGGGAAGACGAGTTTCTTCGATTCCTTCTCGTGCTGCAAGCTGCTGGCGTGCAACAAGGTCCCTTTTCCAGAGTATACGTGGACGGAATGGCCAGTGATCCGCAGTTGTCTTCATCGTCATCGTCGTCATCAGAATCACAACATGAAGAATTGGCGCAAGCCATTCGCCGCATGGATTCAGGGTCCCTGTGCACGCTCCTACGCCGCGTCATTCCCATCTTTCAAGAAGGGGACCCCTCTCTCAACTTGGGCGCCGCGGCAGGTGAAACAGATGCCCGCTTGGTCGAGTCGCTCCAGACGATCCTGGAGGAGCTGGAGGCTCTCAAGACGGCAGCCGACAAGGCTGGAATAACCCTAAAGAGCAAGTACAGCAGCCACGGAAAAGTGCTGCGAACGACCGTCATTGCGCAAAAGGTCCAGCTCTGTCAGGACTCGGCGACGCTCCGGGACGAAGACAAGAAATTAACGGAAATAATAGACAATCTCGAGTCGTTGCTCTCCACGCACTTCCATGCGCACACCGATTCAGACTCACCGGTGGTACTCTTCTCCGAATGCTGGCTGTATGAATCAAAGTCTCCAGCCAGGGACGTGTTTGTGCCTCGGCCTCGAAATGCTTTCGAGAGAAGCCTGACGCGGCCGCATGACTATCTCAATTGTGCGTGCTGTAAGCCCGACAGCGATGGGCTGCAGGCAACGCTGCCGGCCACGGCTATCTTGTACCAGCTCTATCTCGAGTCGGGCAGCTTGATCAATGTGGCTGATCTGTGGTCCGCATTCCACACGCTTGTTAGTCGCGAGGAAGATGATAAACGTGAGGCGCTGGTCATGTTTTACCGCGGGTTGGCTGAGTTGCGCGCACTGGGCTTCGTCAAGAGCAGTAAGAAGAAAGTTGACCATATCGCTAAAGTAAAATGGCTCTAGTGGTTTTTTTCATCGGCGTTGTAGATGGGGGCGTATGTACATAACTCCTGAGTTCTCTTCTTTACCCTTCGGCGAGGGGAGTTTATTTTTGGCCATTTTGCCGTGTGTATAATTTCATTTTCAGTTGTATCACAGCCTACGTACGGGTCATGACTCATCGGGACAACGTATGAGTGTAATGTAATCGTCTTACACATGACATATATATATAAATAGCCATTTGAAAATGGAGAAGAGAAGCGAGGTAGGTATGGAAGGAAACACAAATTCGTATTACCAACGTCGATATTGTCTCGGCTGTTGACAAGTAAGATTTGTTCTTGTGCACCAGCAGGACGACAAGACGACAACGATCATTAGAGAAAAAAGTGGTGTTGTGCCATCATCACGGCGCCTGTTCTCCGTTTGTGTTTCCACGCAATGTAACTTTACAGACGACAGCATTTACATACATACCTAGATTAATATAACAGCACCGATGTTGCATCTCTATCATCTATCGAGCGGGATTTCACAATACATATGTACCACGATTCGACAAATAACGGAGAAATAGTCTCGTTACCGAGTCCCCGATATTACCTCGGCTGGGATTGGGATCTGGGTTGACCTCGCGGGATCTGGGATCGATTTCCGACAAGGAACTCCGAACCACCCATGGTGGGAAGCAAAGCAATTTCCGCGAATAGATTATAGAACACCATCGGAGCTTTCACTCTTTGTGACTTTGGGAACTCCACACCCGTGATGGGCCATGGCGAAGAGGGAACCCTCCCCCACTCTCCAAAGACGACCCTTTCCAAAAGTCCAGGCTACCCGGTGTGGTGGCTTGTTCTGTTTTACGGGCTGGGATGGTGCCGCGTGCGTGCGAAGAGCAGTGTGAGTGAGAAGTAGGTAGGTAGGTAGGTGTGTCATGAAAAGGCTGTCTGTCCGTCGGGCAAGAACGTGTTTGAGACATGTCAACCAGAGTAAAAGTGAAATTTGGTGGACTCATTTCAAGAGTGTATGTGTACATATGTACTGGTCGGAGTCTAGGATGCAAGCATCGAGTGAGCGGGTGAGATCACTGAGATGAGTGTTGTGTGAGAGAGAGACATTGAATGTCGATAGATCCACTATTCCGCCTGCTCTCGTCATCCGCAAGGCTTCTGGAGTGTTTCAGCCGAGTTCAGACAAATCCGAGTCAGCGAGAGACACAACCGGCATAAGACTCGTGCGTGGCCTGCGGGCGCGTGGCTTGCAAAGAGTGTCAAGTCGGATCCGTACATATGTACATGCGGAGTACCTAGATATACTCCGTAATGATGTTGGCTTGTATATCGCCCCGCCTTCATGCGGGCGGAGGACGAACCCGAAGAGGCAGTCATGTCTCGGAAGAGATGGCGACCACGTTGAGCCTGTTTGCAGCGCTGGTCTTCTAATAGTAATCATACGGAGTACAGAGTAGGTAGTCGTCGCCCGGGTGCATATGGATCAAATGATATGTAGCCGGGACGAAGAGAAGACGCATCAGATCAGGGCGAAAAGCAACCGAAATTGGGGGTTCTAATGTAACTTCTGCCTTAGCACTGACTGCCGAGGCTTGTTGCCGAACGTGTGTCTTCTCTTACACTGCCATGCATCGTACGAACATCGCACAATGCTTATGTACATGGATGTCAACGATGTGTATGTGCCGTCCGGCAAAAATGTCGTGGACTCGTGGTACCATATGTACCCGTGGCAGTCAATTTCAAATTTTTGATATAGGTACATACATACATACTCGGACTGCACAACTTACAAGGGCATATCGTTTCGATAGTTCCTGGTGCCTGGGCGCGTTCAGACAGCTTCATCTTGACCATTTACGGACGACGACGGTAGTGGCCCTGGTGGGTGAATCAAAGCGTGCGCTACCTACTTTGGAAGCGAACACTATTCCGTGATGAACTGGCCTAGATATCTTCTCAGCAGCCGATTCTGGATAGTTGAGCTTCTGTCTCTTGACTCCATTTTTAACTTAGGTATTACTGTGGCTTGAGCCAAACTGTGGGGGAAGTCTCATAAATCCCCGTCACTGACTGTGCGCAGGTGTGGACGTCTACCTACCTAGCCTTCTCTCACGTTGGACAGCTTTGCGAATGGGAACCTATATTCCGAGTTGAGGGTTGGTTGGATGACTTAGCCTCTTAGGTATGCTTGTGCTGAAACAAGAGGCGGAACTTGGAGGAGGTGATACGTGTGAATACTGAATAGCTGACCCGAGTAAGGTGCGGCCGCTATTTGATGTCAACGATATATTTGGCGATGCTTGATTTCTTTCGCAAGTACCTACCTACCCTTTATTTAGGTACTCCTTACTCCGTATGCCTGGGTTGAAGGTTCTGTGATTGCGGGCCAAAGCGCCAAGCCGCCCTCCTGCCGTCATCGGCCCAATGTGGCTGCTGGCTGCCCCACTTTCGCGAATCATCCCGCCGCAGCCAAGCCGTCTTAGGAAAAGACAGGAGTCCAAACTCCAGACTTGAAGCCTCATGGCGAGAACGATCAACTGCACAGCTGCCGGGAGCCCCGTCCATGCGTCCATAGCCGTCACTAAATATTCGCTTCCATGATGCAGGAATTCTCTCCTGCATGCAGATGCAACGTGCAGTGCTCGCGCATACCGAGTTATATTGTACTCCGTATGTACGGAGTCGTCGTAGACTCGTAGACTCGTAGTACGGACAGGCACACGGTACACCCCTCCCACGTTTCTCGGACCACACCCACCCCACATCCACCAGCCTCAGCTTCCATGATCCATCGCCTAACAAGTTGACAACCTGCCATCAAACCATCCGCGTCACATTCGACAAGGAGGTACTCCGTTACCCGTACATAGGCACAACACCAACCTTCGTTCCCGTTGTGGCCTACCTATTCTACTGTAGCTTCCTTCTCCACGTATTGATGGGTGTTTTTAACCAAACTTTATGGCCAGGCGGCGCAAACAAGCTGCCACATCATACATAGCATTCGTCTTCGGAACTACACCTTGTCCGAGGCCCATGTCGCGCTTATTTTGTCTCGCTTCAACTCTGCGTCCGTCGCATGTGTACTTACTACTGACCAGTGTTAGGAGACGACTATTTTGCCCTTTTTCTTTGAGTCCTCGGTTTCGGTGTCGCTCTCCACTTCTCGTGGCTCAAGAACGCGATAATTAGGTATGTAGGTATGTAGATATGTACATACGTACATACATACCTCTACCTACTAGCATCACCCCCTCCCCTCTGGTTTGGCTTCTCGACCCTGATCCGCGTGCGCACTCGCATAGGAGCACAATGCCGGCCTGCAAGCATACATGTATCAAACTTACTCCGTACAAAGGCCAAGAGTTGGACGTCTATCGAGGCATGACGACGATTCACGAACGAACTTCGGCTCCGTCTCCACTTCGATCCCTTGACTCGCGCTTTGCTGCAGGCTGCAGCCAAGCGCGACTGATTTTGCGCCATGCCTTTACCGGCACAATCCCGGCGCCGTCTTCATTGTTCATCAAAGCGTCGACGAGTTGCTTCAGCGTCTAGGTATGTTGTCTCGAATTAGGCCCTGATGCATCAACTCTCTGAGTCTCTTCACGTTGGTCGCCTCGGTCGTGTACTGGGGCTCGCTTGGCATTGGCAGTCGACGCATCATGCATACATAGCTCCTCCCACCACGTTTATCTACTCCGTAGGTACATACATACATACATGGACGGGCACTCTTTGATATAAACAGAAAGACATGAACGACACTACTCCGTGGAGTCCGTGATACCGGGGCCAGGGAACGCTTCCTGCTCGCACTTAGCAAGCGCAGCGAGACCACCAACTTATCCCGGTGGAGCTGGAGCCCCAGCCATCTTGCGTGCGTTCTAACTTCTGGGCAACCCAAATATATGTAACGCATTGAAGTTGAATGCACAGTATCTTATGGCCTAATTAGAGGAGTAGAGGCACATAATCCGTCCAAGTTACCTGTAGGCTGTAGGCTGTGATATGACAAGAAACCTCAGAGGTACTTTCGCATATGTAGGTATGTATGTACTCCACATGCGAAAAGGGAACCTTCCCGGCCTTCAGCTAGCGCCCGTGAGCTGTTTGAACTTTGGAAACTTCAGGGCGTTATTCGCTTCCCCGCGTTTCTGGCTCCTACAGGATGGCGAATATGTAATCAAAGGACCGAAGTCTGTGTTCTAACTTCTTTCTGAGTCGCCGTCGTTGGCGCCGCCAGCTGCCGCCGCCCAAGAGGGCCCCAGCCAAGCGGTGGCTGAGATGGTCGGTGAGTAGAAATACAAGAGGGCTGGGATGTCTTCGACTTGCATGCAACAGTTGCTTGTCAAGTTCAGACTCCTTATTACGGAATACTCCCGTACAGTATATCAGAATTCACTTTTTCATCAATCTTGCCTCCCTTGAGTCTCTTGAATCCCTTCACTCTCCTCAGTCCTACCTCTCCTGTCTGGTGCCCTTGCCCTTCTCCCCTTCTCAACTGCTAGGAATCGGGCATTAAAGTCAAATCCGGACGCATTTGTACGCTGCGCCGAATGCATTATCGCTTCACGGGTCCCCGCCATCCAAGGAGAATTAATTTCAACATCTGAGGCTTCCGGGCTGCAGCCATCCGTCGTCAAGGTTTTTTTTTTTCGAGACGAGCGAAAACGGGCTGTCTGTCCAGTGTCCAGGCGGTGACCGCATACCAGTTCATAAAACGAATCCGGCAACCCGCCACACATTCCAAATCCGCCCCATCACCACCCAAGGTATTACGGAAGGTACTCAAGAGCCTTGCCGATTTACTTGTCTGACATTGTCGTGTTCAAGCGCGATTGGCGTTGTCATACTCGATTCTGCTATCAATAGAAGGAGGACTGCATAAACATATATTCGATCTCAGCCCTCCCCCCCTCCTCTTCATCCGTGTTGGTCAATCTGTGAAGGGCATCTCGTTGTTGAGAAAGCAAGAGAGGCAAGAGAGCAGAATCGCAAGGTTACAAAGAAGGGCTACCTACTGCATTGCAACATTTCTCCACGACAACTTGCCTCTTCAGGAACCCCCCCCCCCCCTCCTCCCAAAAAAGCCAATCCATTTTTAGAATCAAACCACCACAAAATTCATCCCATCCAAGACAACAAGATGATGCGCCGCAAGCTTTCTTCATCTCAACAAACCACCACCCCGCGCGAGACCTTCATTCAACGCCGCCTAAAACACAACCCAGGCCTGGCATACAAGCTGCATCAAATGGCATTACCGCTATCGCCCCTCGTCCAACTCACCAGCGGGGCCGTGCATCCTGATTTCCCTCGGACAGTGCTTCAATTCTGGCTTCTAACAGACTCGCAACTCGAGAGTCTTGCCCATTTCTACCATCAGACTACTCCATCTCCCTGGAGCTCGCAGTACCCATGCCCTGTCGTGTGGCTGTCAGATGTATCTCTCGAGGAAAAGCGTCGCAGAATGGGCAAATTCATTGGCTTGCGAGGGTGCGATACCCCCTCGTGGCTTAAGTCGGAAGACGAAATCGCGGCGGAGGCTAGACTGGCCAGTATGGTTGCCTACCAGGAAGATGTCTGGAGAAGGACGAAGATGAATCCTTGGTGATGGGATGGATTTTCAGGAACGACTCACGAGCAGTATGTACAGTACATATGGATGCTGCCTGGACGGTGCCATCGCCGAGAGACGAGACGAGACGAGACGAGACGGGAGGAAGAAACAAAGGGCCGGTGGTAAGCGTTGGCTGGTAACGCTTCTCTGGGATGTCTGGATAGGGCTGCCACATTCTTCCTCGGTGCGCGATTGCGATTCTGTTGTGCTGGATGGAGTCCGAGGCTACATATGTACGATCTCATCACAACAGAGGGTCTCTCACTCTCAAGGACGAAGTGGCCGTCTCTTTCGACACTTTGGAGGAGCGCTACCAAGACACTTGGTCGACGACAATTAAACAGGGCGGGCAGGGAGCCATTTCGTTACAGCATCGAGGGTGTGCGTCCGCGCCGACGGAAGGGCCTGTCCTCCCCTGATATGACCGACGGAAACGGTATCTATCTCCATGGCCATGTATATACGGGCCACATCATCAGCGGTTGCGCGTTTCATTCGGGACCTTGATCCAGAGTTGCTCTTTTCTTGTTGGGTTTCTGTCATCATTTCGTTGTTGTTTCTGCTCCCTGCCTTGATCTATGTAAGGGGCAGGGGCAGTCATCAGTTGTACCGGTATGGGTGAGCGCATTTTTTGGGTGCTACATAGGATAGGCGAATTTGCGGGCATCGGCGTTTTTGCATCTCAGCGAAGATGACATTCTGGCGTCTTGGCATCTTGGCATTTACACATTTTACATCTTGTTTGCTTGTCTCTTTAATTTGCTAGCATTGTAAATGAATCACACGTTTGGTGACATTTGCACTTCTTGACTCTCTTGATGCACTGACGATTTTTTGAACTCTGTCAATTGTTTCAATATACGTTACTGGTATGTAATATCAAACAAGACGTGCCTGGTCCCGATGAGAACATTACTCAGAGAAACAGAGACCAAAACTTGCTCGCTGAGGGTACGTACAAGCCCTGACTAATGGGTATGTAAGTCCGCCATAAACGCCGTTCTTTTTTGCAGAAGCCCCCTTTGCCCCAACCATAGCGGCGTGTGTCGCCGAATATGCGCAACTATTTCAAATATCCATATACACAGTGTTACTCTCGTTACAATTTCAACAGCAACAATATTAAACTTGCCCTGTCCCAGACACCAGAACCTGACCTTCTCTTGCGAAAGTATGAAGCATCTCCCGCATCCGGGACAGAGATGAGGAATAAAGAGACCATCTACTCTTCTCGTGTAAGAGAAGTAGATTCCAATGACCGTACCAGTCCTTCATATGTCTTATCTTCAGAATTCGCGTATTCCTTGGTTTCCAGGCATCTTCCTCACTGGCCTACTCCTTGACAACTGGTTCGTCCAGCTCCTTCATGAATTCAGATGAGATCTGGTCGCGTCGCTTATCCCACCATTCCTTCTCAGCTTCCCTTTGCGACTCAATCTCGTCTAGTCGTGCTCGGAACGTGGTGTTGGCGGAGATTTCGTGAGCAGATTGGAAAATCGTAGAGCCCCATTGCGGTGCGAGAGCGTTTGCCTAGCACAGAATTTGTTAGATTTGCTTTTACTTTCCTTCTTGGCTGGCCACGCCCTTTCTGTCTGGCTCGCGATCCTCATTCTCGAGCATCTGCGACGGCCAAAGTAAAGAAATGGGAGTGGTGAGGGGAGGTAGTATATGTACCTCCGTGACAACATCTCGCAGCTCCTCCTCAATCTCCTTCTCAGCCCGTTGGAAACGCTGCCACAAGTCGTCACCCACACTGCCCTTAAGCAGCAGTGCGCTACAGGCCTGCTTGGCGGATTTGAGATGGATCAGGCGATTGATATCTTCGACTGCGCGTCGAAGAAGTGCTGCCTTGAGGACGGTATCGGGGACCTTGGGGGCCTTTTCATCGCCCTCTTCAGGATCCATGTGCAGAAGGGAGAGGTAGACGTTGCGTTGCAGATTGGGAGGGAACCAGGGGGCGAGGTTGGCGCTCTCAGCTGTTTGCGCGCAGTTAGTCGCAATGGCTTCAGGGGGTTTTTTATATCGAGACAGTTTTTCTGAGAAACAAGAAGTCCTCGGGCGAAAACTTACCAGCTTTTCTCTTGCGATAGATTGTGGAAAAGGTCATCAAGGCTCCTCCCAGTACCAAAAGGTACGCAAAGGGAAGGGCCAGGCCCTTCCAGTCAATGCTAAGCATTTTGCGAGGAGAAAAGAAGAACACCAATTGTCGATGGAAGACTCGGCCGATTCGGAGGACGATGTGGCAAGATGAGCGCGGGCGTAGTCAATGATGCCGTACAACGAATGGCTGAGCTGGTAATGTAGCTTATTTGCCGGGAAGCTTGAGATCAGTCGTTCTGGCCAGATAACAGATTTACGTCGCGCGTGGCATGTGGGCCTTTGCTGGTCTGCCGAGATCATGCGTCACTTGTGCGATTTCGTGGTGGACGGGCCGATGTTTCTCCCCGAGGAGCTCTAGGCACCTTGAGCAGTGACGCAGGCGCCTGAGCTTCAGGTACCTTTTTGCTGGGGCACCGGCCAAAATGTAACGTTCAGGGCAGAACGGCGTTCTGGGGTCCACCCTGTCACCAACGTTGATGAGCCTCCCGTCATTCACGTCACTCCAGAGTCCAGACACATCCAGACACATCACCTGCTCGTTGCCTTCCCTTTTCTCTAGCAGCCGGGAAACTCGAACTACGGATAATCTATGCGCTACTTTCGAGACGTCTACCGGCAGCAGTGGTAATAGCTGGCGATCTCGAGAAAACGTCAAGCACAGCACTTGGCTGGACCACGGATACCGTTCTCCCCGTCATCACGACGACGGCCGTCCCGCGCACTGATATTCATCGTGATAATAGGAAACAGCGGTTATTTGTCCCCGGACGTCATGTTACTTCGGATCAGAGGGCCAGATGGCACGAGCCGGCTGACCGTGGAGCAATCGACAACATTTGGTGAACTGGGCGATCAGGTAAGCGCGCTTCCTGGTCACAGTTATATTGATGATTACTCACGAAGTGTTGATGATAGCTGTTGCCGAACCTCCCAAGCACCGTCGATTCAAATACGATTACGCTGTCGAACTCGCCTAATGGAGGTGACGCCAAAAAACTCGTCGAAATCAAGAAGTTTCCAGTTGGGAAAATAGGCCTCAAGTCAGTATAGTGTTATACCTCCAAGCCAAAATATCATAGTACTACATAATCACGGCGAGAACTCAACAGCCTTTCATGGGATGCTGGCTACAGAGCTGACTCAAACTTGATAGACATGGCGACTTAATTTTTATAACTTACAAGCATAAAGGCGAGGCAAATGGGTCGGCCAACGGCAACGACTCTTCCAAAACGACATCCGCCAGATTGAATGGTCGGCCAGTGTTGCCGACTGAGGACGCGCCCATTAACCTCAACCCTACAAGGATTTCCAAGCCCTGGGAGGTCGTTCGACAATCTGCCCTCGACGATCGACTCGATAAAATCGAAGGCAAGATTCCCAGACGCCGCGATAAGATGTGTCGTCATGGACCGAAAGGCATGTGCGATTATTGCCAACCTCTCGATCCGTTTGATGCTGCGTACCTCGCCGACAAGGGCATAAAGTACCAGTCCTTCCACTCGCATTTAAGGAAAGTCAACGCCTCCACAAACAAACCTGAGCTGGGCAGCTCTTATATCCCACCGCTCGTCGAGCCATTCTTCCGCGTGAGGCACGATTGCCCTAGTGGCCATGCACCGTGGCCGGAGGGAATTTGCACGAAATGCCAGCCCAGTGCCATTACGCTGAACCCGCAGCAATTTCGCATGGTTGATCATGTGGAATTTGCATCACCATCAATCATCGACAAATTCATCGATACATGGCGAAAGACGGGTACCCAGCGCATTGGATTTCTTTATGGAAAATATCTGGAATATACCGAGGTTCCGTTGGGCGTCAAGGCCGTGGTGGAGGCTATCTACGAACCCCCACAACTAGACGAGCTGGATGGCATCACTCTGAATGCTTGGCAGAACCAGAAGGAGGTTGAGCATGTGGCCCGTCTGTGTGGTCTGGAGCCTGTCGGTGTTATATGGACCGATCTGCTGGATTCTGGACGCAGCGACGGATCTGTAGTCTGCAAGCGCCATGCCGACTCCTACTTCCTGTCATCGCTGGAGATTTGCTTTTCTTCCCGGTTGCAAGCGCAGTACCCCAAGCCCTCTAAATGGAGCGACACGGGCCGATTTGGATCCAATTTCGTGACTTGCATCATCACCGGCAACGAGGATGGCGAGATCGGGATTTCATCGTATCAGATGTCAAATGAGGCCGTGGAGATGGTGCGAGCCGATATTGTCGAGCCATCCGCGGACCCTACGGTGATGCTGGTTCGAGACGAGGAGGAAGATGATGGATCCGTCAGTCGAACACGCTACATACCCGAGGTGTTTTACCGTAAAAAGAACGAATACGGCGCCAATGTGCAGGAGAACGCCAAGCCTTCGTTTCCCGTTGAATACCTCTTCATCACTCTCACTCACGGCTTTCCCGCTGAGCCGAAGCCGATGTTTACCAAGCTGGATTTCCCCATTGAGAATCGGGAGTATGTTGGAGAGAGTCAAGAGCATTCCGCTCTTGTCAAGGCCTTGAAGCCAGCCTCCAATCAGACGTCTGGCGGAGACGGTCAAGAAGTCTCCAACTTTCATATCTTGTGCTTCATTCTCCAGATGGGCATTCTATCCAAGGTTAGTGTGGCCTATGTCTCCCGCTCCCTGACTGCACCATATATTCTGCCCTCCTTGCTTCACACTCGTCCTCAAAGACTGACATGTTTTCTCTTCTCGCGCAGGACGAGGAAGCACTGCTGTGCCGAGTCGCGAGCCAGCACGACCTCGCCGACTCATTTCAGCTCCGTTCAACGGAAGGCTGGCAGACTTTGCAAGCCATTCTTCAATCGACTGGTGAGCGACTCCCCAAGCGTCCGCGAGAAATCGATGATCCTGCCAATTCTAGAGACTCCTCTGCGTATGAATTTACCGCGCCCGGTTCTAGGGCTCGCGAATCGGGTGAGCCACTTACTAAACGTTTTGCTGCCTTCAGGCTGAACGAGCGATCGACACCCAAGTAGACGGCCGTGATGATGGGGGACTTTTGGGAGACGACTAAGGCAACTAGGTACTCATCCATTGCATGTTGGACGGAGCGGGATACGCGTGCCAGGACTTTGTATTTTCCGAGCTCCGTATTTTCGGGGTGATGCTGCTGCTGCTAGGTCTACTTGACAGCACAGCCTGCATCTGCATAGTCCGCAAGGAAGGGCAGCGATTGCAATGGGACACTTAACGGGAGATAGAGGCTATTTGAAGCAATGGGTACATAGTTGGCGTTTTAGTGATTCAGTCAGTGACTCAGTGCCTTGCAGCGAGGCTCAATAGTTCAGTGTTTTGTATGTATGGACACGTGGTGACTCATAACATAGCTACGGTGCCTCTTCTTCCAACCTGAATTTAAGTCCTTTTATAAGGAAATCACATTCGTCTTACCTTTCGCTATCTGGCTCCCTATTCTGTGCTCTGAAATAACCGCCAGGTTTGTCACTTGGTTGATTCACGTACAGTCTACAGATGTGTACAGAGTACATACATAGGTACATCTGCCGGAAGTCTTAGCCCAGGAACGAACCCCGGCAAAGCTAATTAGGCGAGAAAGCAGTCAACCAATAACTTATAAGTGCCAATTCTTCTGGCGGGGCCTTTTCGTTATCTTGCTGGGGCTAACGAAGTTGACCACACGTGAAAGTTCAACTTTCTTGCCAGCTGTACGAGCATCGTCGAGCGATGGAACCGGTCCGTAGCGGCATATGGAGTACAGAGAACCATCCGTATTAGTGTGATGATGTGTATTGACGAGGTATATGCAGGCGGCTTCGCTGCTCAATTGTCTTAATCGCTTGCCAAACAATGCCTATCTCGATTCTCACGAGACAATGTACTGTGTGTGCAGTACAATGTACATAGGTACATAGGTAGGTATGTACCTATGTATGTACATACATGAAGCATGACCCCAGACTGTTCTTATCTTATCGGTGACTCGTCAACCCCCGGACTCGGACGTGGGGCCCCATCTTTATTTTTTCTTGTCGCTCCCAAAATCTGAAGCTGCCGTATATGTTGCGGCTGGCGACGGTTGCGCACTGCTCGACTTTTTTCATCGTCGCACCTCCATCCTATCTGGCGAGTCATCGGCTCCCAGTCCGTCTCCTCTAATTCCGCTCATCGTCTTCGACCTTGCCATCGTCTCCTCATCCATTGGCACAACAAAAACGTCGCAGCTACTCGAGGGTTCGGTGCCATTGAAGCATTGATCCCCCTTGGGAACCCTCACAATGCCGCCCGTTATGCCTTCTTCTCTTGCCGGCCGCGCTCCGGCTCTGCTCCGACATGGCAGGCGCGTCATCCCTCGAGCTATTCCCGCGTCTGCCAGGGCTTTATCGACGGTCTCATCGAGGATATGTGGTCGTGCTCTGCCCGCTTTGAAGCAGCACCAGCAGCAGCCGAAGCGGCTTGGCACAATCTCCATTGTGCGGCCATATAGCTCTTCAGCCGTCGAGTCAGCCCCCAACCCCAAGGCGTATCTCGACAGCGGAGTCATCAAGCCCAAACAGAATGTCCAGGTCAAAAAGGTGCTTGTTATTGGAAGTGGTGGTCTGGCCATTGGACAGGCTGGTGAATTCGATTATTCAGGTTCGTCTGCCATTCATCCCACCCCGCCTCAGCGTTCGTCACAACGACGTGCTCGCGTGGAGCATATCGCTGCGACTCACCATATGCGCTGGGGAAAAAGTCTCAAGGAAGAAAAAAGGAATGGAAGAGTCTTAACTTTAGCCTTCAACGTATGCCAACATTTCTCGTACAGGATCGCAAGCATTAAAAGCTTTGAAAGAAGCTGGTGTCGCCTCAGTACTCATCAACCCCAACATCGCCACTATCCAAACTAACCACTCCCTCGCCGACGAGGTCTATTATTTGCCCGTCACTCCCGAGTACGTCAGCTATGTCATCGAGAAAGAGAAGCCCGATGGTATCTTCTTGTCGTTTGGTGGACAGACTGCCTTGAACCTGGGTGTCCAAATGCAGCGCATGGGCTTGTTCGAGAAGTACGGCGTCAAAGTCCTGGGCACTAGCGTCAGAACCCTAGAAGTTTCCGAGGACCGTGACCTTTTCGCCAAGGCTCTCGAGGAGATCGATATTCCAATTGCCAAATCCATCGCCGTCGGGACCGTCGAAGAGGCTCTCGATGCCGCCGGCAAGGTCGGCTACCCCATCATTGTGCGCGCCGCGTATGCTCTAGGAGGTCTGGGATCTGGCTTTGCGAATAACGAGGAAGAGCTTCGCAACATGGCCGCCCGCTCCCTGACGTTGTCGCCTCAGATCCTGGTCGAGAAGTCGCTGAAGGGATGGAAGGAGGTCGAATACGAAGTCGTTCGCGATGCGAACAACAACTGCATCACTGTTTGCAACATGGAGAACTTTGATCCTCTTGGGATTCACACTGGTGACTCTATCGTCGTGGCCCCCTCCCAGACCTTGAGCGACGAGGAGTACCACATGCTCCGATCTGCCGCCATCAAGATTGTGCGCCATCTTGGTGTTGTCGGTGAATGCAACGTTCAGTACGCCCTGCAACCCGATGGTCTCGACTACCGCGTCATCGAAGTCAACGCCCGTCTCTCCCGTTCGTCTGCTCTGGCCTCGAAAGCTACCGGCTACCCTCTGGCTTACACTGCCGCCAAGATTGGTCTTGGTCACAGTCTGCCGGAGCTTCCCAACGCCGTTACCAAGACCACCACCGCCAACTTCGAACCTTCTCTCGATTACATCGTCACCAAGATTCCTCGATGGGATTTGTCCAAGTTCCAGCACGTCAAGCGTGATATTGGCAGCGCCATGAAGTCCGTTGGAGAGGTCATGGCCATTGGCAGAACCTTTGAAGAATCCTTCCAGAAAGCCATCCGACAGGTCGACCCTAAATTCGTTGGCTTCCAGGGCGACAAATTCGACGACCTGGACTTTGAGCTGCAGAACCCCACGGACCGCCGCTGGCTTGCCATCGGTCAGGCGATGCTCCACGAGAACTACTCGGTCGAGAGGCTTCACGAACTGACCAAGATCGACAAGTGGTTCCTCTACAAGCTCCAGAACATCGTCGACTGCACCCGCGAACTGGAATCAGCTGGCAGCCTGAAGGCCATGAAGAAGGACCAGATCATCAAGGCCAAGAAGATGGGCTTTTCTGACCGTCAGATCGCCATGGCTGTCAACAGCACCGAGGATGAGGTTCGCGCTTGTCGCTTGAGCTTCAATATCCGCCCTTGGGTCAAGAAGATTGATACTCTGGCTGCTGAGTTTCCCGCTGATACCAACTACCTGTACACGACCTACAATGGCTCCTCTCACGATGTCACCTTTAACGATCACGGCAAGATTATTCTCGGCAGCGGCGTGTACCGTATTGGCTCGTCGGTGGAGTTTGATTGGTGTGCTGTTGGTGCTACGCAAGCACTTCGTAAGATGGGGGAGAAGACTGTCATGATTAACGTAAGTAGTCGTTCCCTTCCGTCTGTGCCTTCTCTACATCTTTTCTCTTTTACAACAGGCCACTGACTTGTTTACACAGTTCAACCCCGAAACATATTCGACCGACAGTGATGTAGCCGACAAGCTGTACTTTGAAGAGCTCAGCTACGAGCGTGTGATGGATATCTATGAGCTCGAGGGTTCTTCGGGTGTTGTCGTCTCCGTCGGCGGCCAGCTGCCTCAGAACATTGCTTTGCGTTTGCAGGAGACTGGCGGCGCCAAGGTCCTTGGAACCGACCCCAGGGATATCGACAAGGCCGAAGACCGTCAGAAGTTTTCCGAAATTCTGGACAGCATTGGTGTTGACCAGCCCGCTTGGAAGGAACTCACGTCGGTCCAGGATGCCGAGAAGTTTGCCGAGACAGTTGGCTACCCCGTTCTTGTGCGTCCCAGTTACGTCTTGTCCGGGGCTGCCATGACGGTGATTCGCAGCCAGGAAGATCTCAAGGAGAAGCTTGAGGCCGCCAGCAATGTCTCTCCCGACCATCCTGTAGTGATTACCAAGTTCATCGAGGGCGCCGAGGAGATTGACGTCGATGCCGTTGCTTCCAAGGGCGAACTCATCGTGCATGCTGTCTCCGAGCACGTCGAGCAGGCAGGTGTCCACTCGGGCGATGCTACTCTGGTCCTCCCCCCCACGAAACTCGACGCCGCCGTCATGGAGCGTGTCAAGGATATCGCCAAGAAGGTCGCCAAAGCGTGGAACATTACTGGTCCCTTCAACATGCAAATCATCAAGGCTGATGACGCCGAAACCGGCGAGCCCGCTCTTAAGGTCATTGAATGCAATCTCCGTGCCTCTCGGTCATTCCCCTTTGTCAGCAAGGTCCTCGGCCTCAACCTGATTGACGTGGCCACCAAGGCCCTTGTCGGAAAGGACGTGCCCGAACCCACCGATCTCATGGCTATCAAGCGCGACTACCTCGCCACCAAGGTGCCCCAATTCTCCTGGACGCGTCTCGCCGGCGCAGACCCCTTCCTCGGCGTCGAGATGGCTTCTACCGGCGAGATTGCCTGTTTCGGAAAGGACCTCGTCGAAGCATACTGGGCCTCTCTCCAGTCCACCATGAACTTCCGCATGCCCGAACCCGGCGAGGGTCTGCTCTTTGGTGGCGACGTCAGCAAGACCTGGTTGACCCAAGTTGTGGACTACGTCGCTCCCATGGGCTACAAGCTGTACGCCGCGAGCAACGACGTCAAGGAGTTCATCGAGGCCTCGGCCAAGGGCAAGGTCTCTGTCGAGGTGATTGAATTCCCCAAGGAGGACAAGCGTGCGCTGCGAGAGGTATTCCAGAAGTACGACATTCGCGGATGCTTCAACCTGGCGCTTGCGCGTGGCAAAACCACTCTTGATGTGGACTATGTTATGCGACGAAATGCGGTTGACTTTGGTGTGCCTCTTTTCATGGAGCCTCAGGTAAGACGTCTTCCAAGAAACCCCCCGAGTATCCAGTCTCGTCTTGACTTTTTTTTTCTTCCTTTTTTCTATTTTCGTATTTACATATCGCTTGACGCGTTGATGACTGTGATGTGATTTTCGACTAACTCCTGTGTGCTTTACTAGACTGCTATTCTCTTTGCGCAGTGCATGAGCGAGAAGCTTCCCCGCAAAGACGGCATTCCATCTGAAGTCCGTCGATGGTCTGACTTTATTGGCGGTAAGCCTTTGTGAAAACAAGAAAACAAATATATATACCCGTTGTGTGGCAAAAACATGAGCACTTTTTTTAAAAACGGAAAACTCATCAAAATGGAGAGAGGGGGGAACATTCAGCAGGCGTGCGTGCGTGCGTGGTGAAGGGAGCATGGAGCCGTCATGTCATATCACGGCATGTCATGTCGTGATCCCTGTCTCAGGGCCAGGTTTTGATCTTCTCTGATTATTCATCATGTTGTGTAGATATTCGGGAGTCTGGATAGCTAGTCATCTTTTTTTTGCAAGTTGCAGAAATGAGCAAAATTGTTTGTGCTGTGTAATAAGTGGTGGGTACAAGTCTCAAGATGCGTGTTCACTGTTCACTGTTGTGCAAATTAGACGTCTATATTGGTTGAAAGGTCAAGAATAAGATGGGTATGTACCTATTCCGCGCAGTGTGTACGGGTACGTCACTGTCGCTTGAGAGTTGAGACCAGCCATTTCACACTGAGTCACTGACTGGAGACAGTACATATGTACATAGGTATGTATCTCTATTTCAGCAAAGAGTTCTCCTCAAACAAAACCAATGAACCTCAGAGTTCGCCATCAGAAAAGCAACTCAGAGTCTGTGATCCTTTTCTGTGGAGGCACTATCACGACGTACGTACGATTCAACGTCCTCAAGCTTCATTAACCCTAACCCTCAGCCATACCCGAACCAGCTTTCGAGTACGAATACATCCAGGGAGTAGAGCGCATCGAATGCCACGGCCCGGGTTGGCTACCATCCCATCCATACCTCCTATCGACGATCGCCTCCACGAGCGATACCATAGTCCACAAATTCTGCACAGTATGGCTCGCTATTGACGAAAACCCCAGAAACTACGTCACCATCAAAATCGACACCCCGGATGCGGATCGTAGCGAGATTGACTTCCTCTCCCATATGACACAGAGCCTCATGATGAGTGGCAATGTCCGGGAAGATCATACATCGCTGATACCTACATACCGTCCTGTATCAGTTTAGAGTCAGCAGGCCTGAATGGCACGCGTCCATGCTTCGTGAGTCTCCCAGCGCAGGACATTAAAGATTTCACCACATATCTTGCAGCTCAATGTTGCGAGAGATCTCTGCTAGCCGCGCAGCTCGTTGGAGCGCTATCGCTTGCCCACGATAGGGGTTATGCGCAAGAGACGAGGCGCCTTTTCTACACTGGAGAACATCATCCATATGTGTATCTACCTAGATACCATCATACCTATGTACTCCGGCTGACAATAAAGTATCTTCACTTTAGGAACCTACCTCCTCTTGCGGCTGGCCCTCGTCCCTAGATAATACCTTGGCCTATCTGCAGAAGAACTATTCGCACGCTAGCTACGGTACGGCGAGCCGGACAAGTGTCAAGCAGCCGGCCGGCCGGGTAGTTCGTCTTGATCCCGAACTCAAGGCAGCGTCATGAGAAGACACCTCTGTGCCATGCCCAGATACAGGGGTAACGCCCGTGGAGTTGGGCGTACCAGGCGATGCCATTACACTACCTAAGACGAGGCGAAGTTGCTACTGGGCGATTTTGGAGTCACCTTCCGCCTAGGCGGTACGTCTCGTTTCAGGTCCTATATACCACTTGAGTTGCGCCCACCGGAAGTATTCTCGGAGCCAAAAACGGCGCTCACGGTTGGGTCAGAGATCTGGATCCTGGGCTGTGCGACTTTTGCGCTTCTTGCCGATCGCGCTGATGGGCGGGTTCATGGCGCTGCAGCATGAGATGATGGCGCAGCGGGGAGAGTCTAGAGATGGAGGGGCCTATGACAGCGCCGGGCGGCGTGTTGGATCGAATGGGAGGGCCTGCTGAAGTGGTACGGTGGTGAAGACAGGTCGTTGAGGAGCGACATATCTGATGCTTGATCGTGGGAAGGACAACTTCAGAAGCGGATGCAGGAACCGAGACGGGATAAGGAGACGTGGATTCTTGATGAGGATGATCTGGATGCGTTGCATAGGCTCCTGCGGTGTATTCTTCCGTGGGAACCGAGTAATATAAACGGCCTGATATATCGGAGGTGTTGAGATCGGAGTGGATGACGGCTCACGAGGTGGGCTTTGCCTCTGCGTACGAGAAAGCCTTGGAGGGCGAGAAAGGAGAAAGGCCTGGAGGGACAGGAAGGCTTGGAGGCCGACAAAGCGCCTGATATATGTACATGATTACACAAAGCAGCGACATGGTGTCATCATATGTATCACTGTATCACTGTATCACTGTATACGGTTGACGACCACTACGTGATATCTTAAGGTGCACCGACGAGTCCAAGCGCTGGCCGGTTCCGGGTTCAATGTCGAGATGACCGCGAAGATGAGAACAAGAAGTGCCACGTGCCACGTGCCACGTGCGTGACCGGCACAAGCTGAAGACAAAAGCAGATTGGGACAGGGCCCTTGGAGAAGAACTTGGATTCTCGATGGGACATTGCGTCGCCGCCGCCGTCGTCGAAGCTCAGTGATGGCTGACGTTGGTTTGCTGATGCTAGATTCTACAAGGCGGGTGCTTGCATGAACTGGTGGCGTAGATGCGTACAGAACATGGGCTTGTGTACAACTTACAAGTCTGGTGTAGTCTGGTGTGACAATGTGTCTGGCGTGAACGAGGCATCATTCGTCGGGGACTGACATGCTATCGTTGATGGAGTAACTTTTCCCAGTTACATCGATCGACCTGGCAATCACCACGCACCACATGTCGATCCAGCGGCTCTCGTCATCATGATTTCTAAGCGTGTCAGATCACCAAAGGATATTGTCCAGCCTCCTTTTGTTTTGACCTAAATCCGAAAAACGGAATTAGAGTCAAGCACCTGCGTCGACCGAAGGGTGTGTAATATCTCAAGTTCTTCACTGCAGATGACTCCTTCACAAATCATCTTTCACTGGGCACTGCATATTAAAAGTCATTGAATGACTGAATAAAAAGCGAGGGGGTGGGTGTGTGTTTGTCAGATGTCTACTACCATTCTATCTTTCAAGACACCCCTTTGTTGTTCACTCTGTCTGTCCAGTGTCCATCACACCCTTGTACACAAAGCAGTGCGTTTGACGTTTCCAGCTGACTGAAACACCACAATCATAGCCAAGGAACAAGAACCTCCACATCAGCCTCAGATTTCTTGCAAAAGGCAAACAAAAACATTTCTCAAACTTCCTTGCCCATCGAAATCCCCCGCTTTTCGCTTTCAGTACGATTCAACAAAAGAAAACGAAGAATTTCCCCCCTTGACAAGTCATAAAGAAACCTCGTTCTCGTTTTCCGGGCCTTTGTTCGCGCTCTTTGTCCCTTGTTCTCCTTCTCCCCTCTCATATCCCCTCTCCCTTTCGGGGCAACAAGAATTTCCAAAACACAAACGGATCCCGAAAAATCCGAAACTCATCCCAGTGGAAAGTTGAATAAATTGTATTGACTCCTGCTTTGCCTTCACGCAGGCAACCCGAATATGTGCTATACTATTCGACACTGTCGCCACGGACACACAATACTGACGACAGAGCATGCATCATGCGCGGGTGGTCCCCCGTTACGCAAGCGAGATGCCTTCATAGCAGCCTGTCCAAGGGCCAACACCCAAGGTGCTGAACGACCAGAGCCGGAACTGGAGGAACCGTGTCCGGTGTGTCGAGGCGAAGCCGAAGCCGAAGCCGAAGCCGAAGATGAAGATGAAGCTGAAGCTGAAGCGGAAGAGGAAGAGGAAGAGGAAGAGGAAGCAGTTCACGACGACGATGACGACGCAGAGGAGCATAGCTCCATGAAGACGCACGCATGCCACACTCCAGGCCGGATAAGCCCACACGCAGAGCCCGAGCCCACCACATGGGCCGACCTATACGACCTAGAAAGAAACTCTTCACACGAAAGCACCAACCCAGATGATATTCCCGCGCTGAGCAGAAACAGTCAAAGCACATGGGCCAGCAGCACCGTGTGTTCCCTCCGAGGGAGTACCGACTTCGCAGCCTCCCACGACGAGGAGGACCTCCGAATACGAATCGTGGATTCTCTGACGCCGACGAATGCTTCGCAGCAAGACTTGGACTTGGCTGGTAAGGCCGTGCCGCTGGGTGCTATGACGGCGCAGCCGCAGCGGGGAGGGGTATTGCTATCGGCGACGCAATCAGCTCTGTCGCTTCATCATCCTTACGGTGATGGTGATGGTGATGGTGATGGTGCGGATGGGCCGGGGAGAGAAGTTAGTGCGGCGCGCTCTTCGTCGGGGCATGCGGAGGCAGATGGTGGCGAGCATCGACATAGATTCGCCAAGTTTTGGGGCTGGAAGCAGGCAAAGTCGGGGGAGCATAAGCGGGATAAAACCGAGGTGAAGGGGACGCGGTCTGAGAAGAAGTCTAAGAGTGGGTGGAAGGCAATTATGTTGAGGAGCAGGTCTGTCGATTCGGATAGATCTTTTGTTTGTGTGACGGCAAAAGAGTTGCTAAATCAGGAGTTACAGAGGCAGGGTCAGGACATGGAAGATCCGACCTTGAGGGGAGGGTAGCGCGGCAGTCCTAGACTCCTAGGCGAAGCTCATCAGTCTGACTTGAAATACAGCAGCATCTATACCGTGTACGTACCAGGGTAGGTACTCAGGCTCTGTGATTGATGCACACACACGCACGTACATGTGTCACAACGCAGGCCGGACAAGAGGGGGGAATGGACTTGGATTTATGTATATCCGAGAGTTGATGAGCTATCAAGCCAGCCAGTTGGCTTTGCGAGTACGAGACTCCTCCTATCATTGTCCAACGCTCATATATCAACATACATGTTTGCTCTCTCCTAATTAGCGTGCTGTCAGTCGCGAAATGCCTCGAGAGACCATCAGGGAACCTCTCGAGATTGTGCAAGAGTGCGTTGCTAGTCTAGACTCGATAATTACAACGTGCATAGTTGAATGACTGGCTACTTTATGGTTGCTACCATCGTGGTTGCGTTATAACTCGTGAGCGCACCACCATCCTGGCCAGTAGGATTGGAGCTGCGTAATGTATCGTGTGAGTGATTTGCGTGTTTGAGGTGTTGTGGGTATCAATTTGGTCCTGATGAACAAGGCTAATTGAACGGTTCAGAAGTAAGGGTTGCAGGGAGGCTACACCTCAGAAAAGATATGACTGTCTTTGTCTGTCTCTTAGTAAAAAGAGGGTGGATCCAGAGCATCTGTTTGTTTTCGTATTGAAAATCGTGGTGCGCTTGAACGGTATATGCCTAGGTGCGACATGCTTTTATTGGGCTTTGCCGTTCTTGGAGCCGGCCCTGAACTTGACGATTTCTTGCTGTATTCTCTTCTCAACACGAGCTTGGAGCTCCGGGCGGTAGCCCAGTTGGAAGAGGACTTCTAGCCAGACGAAGAGGGGAGCAAGGAAGATGGCCTGCACAAGATTGTCGAGCAGGGCGGGTGCTCGGTGCTCAAAGGCTCCGTGCCCAACAAACTGAGCAATCCATGCTACAATATGGCAGCCTAGTGCGACCTGGAACGTTGTAGTTGGGTTCTGCGTCTTCAGATAGTTGGAGTAAGCGGTGCCCGCCAAGCAGAAGGCGGACAAGGCGAAGCCAGCGACGGGTTCGAGGAGAAGATACAGGGCTGTATACAGCAGGGCGAATATGGTGCCGAGATTCAGGTCGAGGTAAGGAATCGTAGCCCAACTCGGCGTCTCAACAAGCGGACCAGTGTAGGTGGCCTGGAATATAAGTCAGGAGGGAAGGAACAGTACACCGAGTGAAGCGCGAGATGTGCTGGGAGAGACTCATCGTACCATGCAAAAGGCTGATATGAGGATAACGGGAACGCATATTATGTGAATGATTTTGTTGACCGTATTATGGTGATATGCACCGTACTGCGCACGCAAAAGTCAGCGTACAGTCCAAGAGGCGGTCTCGATCGACATGGCGCTTGGCAGGCGGTAAGTAGCGATTGGCTCTGCTTCGTGAGAAGATGAAAAGGGATCAAGAATTTGACGGTCAAGATTTGCTCCCAAGTGCATACTATCATGGATACATATCATGGACACATACAAAGGTGAGGTGATGCTCCAGGTCCAGCGACATGGTGGTCACGCGACACCAGGAGTGGTAGCAGTCTTGTTGGGGGAAAAGCCGCAGACGGTTCAGGGGCTGAACTTGGAAGACTGGCGAGGCGCAGATGGACGGAAGACGAAGACGAAGACGCGCAAGGCACTCTTTATAGGGAAACGAGGCCGAAGAGGGCGCTTCTCAACGGCCCGGTAGAGCGAGCGCAGGAATAAGAAGAATGGGGAGAAGTCGGCGAGGATAGGAGGCTGCGGCTGCGATGTTTGAAGCAATGTGTGGGATAATGCCAGGTTTCTTACTTCCGTACAGCGCAAATGGCTCCAGTTCCTCTTTCACGTGCCTGCCCCGCGGCGCCTTCGGATGTTCCAGCTGGGTCCGGCTGGTCCGACTCCCTGGAGCTCGGGGGAGCAACTCCGACTTGGATGGCTCCTTCGGAGTCCTTCCCTCCTAACTCCGTATACCGAAAACAGATCCGAACTTTCCTATTGGCCACGTGCGAGATATCAGACAAATGTACGTAGTGAGCCAAGAACACGGAGCGAAATCATGAAGTATCGTCTGTTGCTGAGTATGCATGCCGTTCACTGTTCAGTGTTCAGACCAGAAGTGGGCCGAGTTACGTGAGTTTGTCTTGCAAGTTGGCAGTCCGATCAGTGATGCCATAGATGATAGGTGGCAGCAAAAGCGGACCAGGAAGGAAAAGCGGGCTGACAACAGCTTCAGGAACAAGGCTGTGACGCACGGACCAACACATGCTCGCAGCTGGCCGAGATTTCAACCACCGGCCAGGGCGTCGCAATTGCTCCTTCAGCCTCGCCTCATCAACATTCGTCTCCTCCACCCAACACCTCACATCTCCCATCCAGGGAGTTGGTTGCGCTCGTTCTAAGGGGTGTGGAGAGTATCTCAGTTCATCTCGATCGTCTCTCGGCTCTTCTGCACCCCTCGCTGCCCCGATCCGACGGCAGTGCGACCTCAGCCATAGTCTCGAGCGCGAACGACCACAACACGCGGCATACGGTGACACACGACAGCGTCTCTGGCACTCTGCTTGCTCTGCGGCTGTTTGGAGCGTCTCGGACGATCTCAGATACATCCACAACGCCACCCTCTCCCATCGCTTTCGAATCGAGAACGCGTGCCAAACGGCGTCCAGATACATCGATATCTCATCTCCAGCATAGCGATTCATCGTCCTAGTGCCACACGCGCGACCGCCGTCGTTTCGCCCATCATGTTTTTTCTTTACAACATGGAACGGAGGGTGACGTTGCATCCCTCGTATTTTGGGCGCAACATGCATGATCTGGTCACGAGCAAGCTTCTAAAAGACGTTGAGGGAACCTGCGCCGGAAGCTACTACATCATCTCCATAATGGACACGTTTACGATATCCGAGGGCCGCATATTGCCCGGTAATGGTCTGGCCGAGTTCACTGTCCAGTATCGAGCTGTCGTTTGGCGACCTTTCAAGGGCGAGACGGTATGACGGCCGAGAGCTGCGGCTGTCAGAAAGCTGCAAGATCTGAATTGCGGATGTCTAACTTGAAAGCAGGTTGACGCCGTCGTATATTCCATCAACCCTCAGGGCTTCTTTGCACAAGCAGGGCCGTTGAGGCTGTTCGTTTCTGCGCATGTATGGACAGATCCAATGCGCAAGATGGGACTGCCGAGGGTGTGGGAGGAGTCATGAGCTAATGTCCACGTGTAGCTGATACCGAGCGAGATCAAATGGGATCCCAACGCCACGCCTCCACAGTTTACCAACAATGAGGATACCGTCATTGAGCCTGGTACGCACGTTCGCGTCAAGATCATTGGAACGAGAACGGAGGTCGGAGAGATGTGGGCTATTGGCAGTATCAAAGAGGACTATTTGGGGTACGTTGATATCCGCATTCAATCTCGCGACGATTGGACTCATTTGGCAATCTTATCTAATCCTCCAACAGATGTCTTCAAGATTGATTGCGTCATGTCATGTTTCACATGTGTTTTCAGGAAACTATTTGCATTCCATTTTATCATTAGTAAAAAAGCTGAACTAATTTGCGACGATTTCTGTAATGATGAGGAAGTAAAGCGAGGCTTTACAATTATGCCGGGTTCAGAGTAGGGCTTTTCTTGAGGGTAGGGGGACAGTCACACAGGGAAAACTGCGAGAAGTGTGGATACGCTTAGGTAACACCGTACCTAACATGTGCTTACGTAAGTTGCAACATCGTCATTTCCGTCCTCCGTACAGCTGAAGCGTGATTGGTTGGATGCGTAAACGCGCCACGCATAAAAACTTCTACAACAAAGGCCCAACTCTACCAACTTCAACCATCCACAATCATCCAAATCCATCAAAATTGAAACCTTTTCGTTGTCGAATGCTCTGCCATCTTCCAGCCGTTCCTTCCATCCTGGCCCCATAATGGAGTGTGGCCCCAATATGCCTCCTAGGCTCTAGCACACCACACGGACCGAAGGAATGCAACAGGTGTAAAGCTACGAAACCATCCGATGAATTTATCGACCGCCGGAACGTTCGCATGTGATGCCTGCCGTGTCAAACGCGCACAGTATGCTTGGCTTAACGACTGCAATGAAGACGGGACATCGGTTCGTTACGCCTGTTACGCGTCATGTCATACTCACAACTATTCATGTGTGGCCATCGTCATCGGTCCCACGTACGCCGACAGTTGAGAGACCGAAGCGCCCCATCGCCGACGTACAATCGCCTCAAGCAGAACGTACGCCTATGAGCTTGATCCCGGCGAGCCTCCTGAGCATCTCGAATCCCTCACCCCTCTCGAGGAGTGGCTCATTGCGCGTGCAGGTGATGATCTATCGTAGCGCGCAGTATAAGTACCACAGTCATATCATCAGCTTCCCGAAGAACGTGCCGACCATGCACCACCGTGGACAGCTCGAAATTCTCATCTTGCGGCCTCGCAACCAAACCGATCAGCCGAACATGATCAATCAATTCCGCACCCAGCTCCGCGTAAACCGATCAGCGCACCCAGCACCGCCTGCCCGTGCCGCCACACGCGGAGCTGGGTGCGGAGTTGATTGATCATGTTCGGCTGATCGGTTTGGTTGCGAGGCCGCAAGATGAGAATTTCGAGCTGTCCGCGGTGGTGCATGGTCGGCACGTTCTTCGGGAAGCTGATGATATGACCGCGGTACTTATACTGCGCGCTACGATAGGTCATCACCTGCATGCGAGTGTGCACACGCGCAATGAGCCACTCCTCGAGAGGGGTGAGGGGTCCTAGGGCTTCGAGATGAGGTGAATCGCAGATGAGGAGAAACGAGGGTCCTTTCCTGCTTTACGCCATGCTATTTTTTGGATTTTTTTTTGAGGGGATTGAAAAGAAGTTAGGGCAAAGCGACTCACCAAATTGTAAGCTTGAGAGGCTCGGAACAAATTGACTGCACAGAGCTCGACTGCCCGACTCTGCCCATGAGCTGACAAAGTCGACTGCCTACCTGCAACTGATCAGGAATAAATTCGACATCGGCGTAATGTCATTATGGGGATCAACCATGCATGCCGGGCACAAAAAAGGTGGGAATATACTGGGCTCACCACAGGATAAGACAGGGCCGAAGGGTCGAAGAAACAAATCGTGGCAGGGAACTTGATCTTGATTGAGAGGAAAACGTCGGCTTGCTTTTCAGTCGCAATCATTTCAACTGGCCGCCTCTGAATGACCGAATGTTGCTTATTTGAATGCATGACTTGTTATCCTCTGATCTTGTTCTTCTTGCTTCTTCTGGCCTGAGGCCGTGCATGGCCCTCTGCCAGAAAATTTTCCGGGTCCGGAGCATTGAGACACTATGTATGGCTTCTGTAGCATCAACGTTGCTCATGTATTGTGAGCGAAGTTGGCAGATCGTACCAGGCTGTCGTCCGACGCAATGTACGCCAATAAATTAGAGGCACAAAAAATGCATGCACATACTCCTCAACACTTTGACTAACGTCACTGCTATCTCCTTCACGTCGGTTGCTTCATCACGGAACCTAAGGGGGAACTTGGCAATGTGCATATATAGCAAAGTACACGATTCTTCTGCCCAAGATCTGGGACTTGGAGTCATGTTTGAGCTTCCGTCTTGCCATCGGGTAAAGTTGCAGTAAGAAAAGGTGTAAGTACGAAGGCCTCCTTGTTATGTACATAAAGTATGCACATAGGGTACCTGCCTCATGAGGTATGTATTCGCAGAAGGCGCTTTTTCCCCGGATTTTACTTGGGGCCGCTGACGGATCCGCTTCCAAGTTTCCGACAACCGGCCGCCAAGAAGGGTCCTTTCCTAAATTCTTACGCCTGCATTTGAATGTCATGCTTCGTAAGAGTCAAGACACACATTGTGGGGTAATATGTAGTTAGGGAGCTAGCATTGTGCGCCATGAATTGCACGTAAACCAGGTACGTGCGACGCAAGAACGACGTTTGGGCAGGGACAAGGCAATTATGTAATGTTCAAGCCAACTTCCCAAATGGCGACGTATCACGCGGACCTCATCGATGTGATGACCTCATGCCATAGATAAGCGCCCTGTCCAGTGTAAGACTTGCAGGCACAGCATCATCTTCGACACAATCTTCGTCTTAGACATTGACAAGGGTGTAAACGACTTTCCGGAAGAAACAACATCATGGAGAGCTGTAACAGGTTGAAAACGGCTTTTAAGCAGGGCAGGCAGTCCATGGGGCTGTGGCAGATGATTCCTGGTGCGAATGTGTCGCGGCTGTTGGCGAGGTCTGGTGTGGACTGGGTTATGGTGGATTGTGAGCATGGCAATATTGACGGTGAGTATGGCCTTTATTCCTTTTCTTTACCTTTCTTCTCTTTTTGTCTCGAATTCCAGCTTCTATTTCGGAGGGCACCGATTCATGTACACGGCATAAAGTACTAACTGGATTATGCATGCTGTAGATCGTGCCATGCATGATGCTGTCCCGGCAATTGCGGCATTGGGCGTGACACCCCTCGTTCGATTACCGGATATGCAGTCCTGGATGGTGAAACGTAATGTTCAATTCTCTCGGGCATCGTTTTCTGCGGATCTCGGGCATGCGTGCTGACATTCTGTTAGGCGCTTTGGACGCTGGGGCTCACGGAGTACGTGTTGGCCCTCGCCAAATGGCACTATACGGAACAATATGATCCTCAATATGAAGAAGAAAGATATTAGAAGCCTTGCTGATATACTACATCAGGTTCTTGTACCATTACTTCGCTCCGCAGAACAAGCTAGAGAACTCGTGCAGGCGGCCAAGTTCCCGCCGTTGGGCAAGCGAGGCTTCGGCTCGCCCATTGCCCCCGGATGCTTTCATCCTGTGCCCTCACTCACGGAATATCTGCAGCAAGCGAACGATGCGCTGCTCACTATAGTGCAGATTGAAACACAGGAAGCGTTGGATGAAGTGGATGAAATTGCTGCCGTAGAGGGCATTGACGTGCTTTTTATTGGCCCGTTTGATTTAGGTAGGTCACCTAAAACCACACCCTAAGCCATAATCTCGAACGAGCCCCAATTCTTCTGATGTGTCTGCTGACGACTGGAATCTTATCATTACAGGCAACAGTATTGGTTATCCTGTCATCAACGGCGTCATGGCACCAGAGCTCAATGCAGCCGTTGCCAAAATCCTCGCAGCGTGTCGTCAGGCCGGCAAGAAATGTGGCATGTTCGCCACCAGTGGCGAGCAGGCCAGGCTGTATGCCGATCAGGGTTTCGACATGATCAGTGTGTCAGTCGATCACACAGCATTGGAGTACATTATGACGCATCAAGTCAATACTGCTGTGGGCGGGCCAACAGCTGATAGATCCGGCAAATACTAGAGAGATTGGGCGGAGAGTGAGATGACTTTCCAGAAACAACAGGGCACCAACAGCAAGATATTGCCTGCGATGACACTGAAAAAGAGAAGTCTCATTGCTCTTCCACTTGGTCCATTTTAGCCTGGACCTGGTCGGTTGTGAAGCGGTGCATCAGCTTGACAGCTTTTCCTGCGGACGAGACCTGTTCCTCTTCTGCTGAGGATTTGCTGACATGTATCTAATTATTCAAAACAAGTTAACGAAGAGTTCATGCTTATTTCTCACCACCCCCTTTGCTTGATCTATGTCTTCTAGGGCGCTGTAACTTAAAAAATAAAAAAAAATTGTTGCCACATCAAAGAAGAACGGCCATGTGGTTGGAGAAATTCAAAATCTTCCTGCGCCTTACCACGGGGATATCAAAGTCGTATAGCTCTCGCCATGCGTTCGACTCCGGGAGCGCCAAATTGACCTCTTTGTAAGCAAACGGCCTCTGATCCCACACATTCGACAGCACACCCTTTGCTTGCGTGCAGAGGCCGCAATTGTCGCGAGTGAAGAGCGTGATGCGGCAAGCCTGCAGAAGGCGTTGCGAAGCGAACATTGTAATAGGGGAAGACGATGAGTTGACGACAAGTGGCGCTTGTAACTTGTAAGAATGGAACGCAAGTCGCGACTCACAAGTTGTCACGGACGTCACTAAGCTTTTGCGTGTGTGTGGGGTTCGTATAATAAGGCTGAGCAAAGCTGGAGAACACGAAGCAGAAACGGCGCCGTTGTGTTTCCCATCAACGCCGATCAATGCCAGTGACGAGGTCGAGTTGCTTCGTAAATCACCCCATGTTAGCTGCTTCTCTTCCTTTTCCGAACGCATGGCAATGCGGCAATGCCGGTAAATAAAGGGGCTCACGGTTCACCGGGTTGTATTGCTGCGCCCATTGTGACCGAGCAGGTCGTAACTTGTCTCAGCTCTGGCTCCCCGCATCTGATTGGGAAAGCGGTCAAAATTCGCCAGCTCTCCGATTTCTTCTAGAATATCCCATCGCAAGCAAGTTCTCCACCAGCCAATAACATTCACGAGGGCATTGACTTTGATCAATTCGGAAAACGGAGTTCAAAACTCGGCTCTTCGTCCTTGATATAAATTGAGGAGAAACGTAAGACGAAAAATCGGGAGTTTAATGAGCCCGTCTCCTCGTACATAACACATTATTCGCACCTTGTCGTTCTCGCGCGAACAAGGGCCAACACGCACGTCATGGCGACCTCGACGCAAAAGTGTGTCCACCAGGGCTGTGGCAAGACCTTCACTGATGCGACCGAAAAGTGCGAATATCATCCTGGTCCTCCCATCTTTCACGAAGGACAAAAAGGTACCCAACTGTTAGATTGGCGCCTCTTGTTCACCCTTTCTCTGCCTGTGTTGCTAGCCCCCTTTCCGAGTGTAACCCCTCCCTCAAAACACAAACAATTCAAAGAAAGAGCCTGTAGCTGAACATTGTCTTTCTCGCAGGATGGAAATGCTGCAAGCCCCGCGTACTCAACTTTGACGAATTCATGAACATCCCTCCTTGTACCACGGGCGTACATTCCACCACTGAGTTTCCACCGACGGTGGAGGACAAGCCCAAGGAAGATGACGCAGCACTAGCCAAGAAGATCGACGCTCTCAACAAGACCGAGTTGCCTTCTCGAGTTCCCGTTCAGCCTGCTCCGTCGGTGCCGACGCCGCCTCCCCCCGCGCCAGAGACTGAGGACGATGATCCTGCCTTGGAGATTCCCCAAGGGGCCACATGTCGGCGCAGGACTTGTGGGCAGAAATTCAATAAGGGAGCTTCAAGAGATGATGAGAAGTGCGTCCACCATCCTGGAGCGCCCATCTTCCATGAGGGCAGCAAGGGATATCTATGCTGTAAGAGGAGAGTACTGGAATTTGATCAGTTCCTCAATATTGAAGGGTGCACGACGAAGAACCGACACCTTTTTATTGGGAGCGCAAAGAAAAAGGATAAGGAAGGTTCTGTCGGGGAAGAGATTTTGACTACGGTCAGGTACGTGCTTCTTCATAACTGTTGTTCCCACTTGTTTCAGATATCTCGGCCTTGGCTCTGAAAGAAAAGAGTCGGAAGAAGACGACATCAAGAATGCTCCAATTACGGATCGGACTATATACTGTGGACAAGTTTCTGATAAAACCCATTGCTTCAATTCTAGACACGACTTTTACCAAACGGCTACCAACGTCATCGCGTCCTTCTTCCTCAAAAAGATCGACAAAGAGACCGCCAAGGTGGAATTCCAGGATAAGCAAATTGTGCTCGACCTCGTCACGACGGATTCGTCGCCCAAACGATACAAGGCGGACGTGCCCCTTTATGGAGCCATCGACCCCGCCAAGTCGACTTTCAAGATCCTCGGAACGAAGCTAGAGGTGTCCATGGTGAAAGCCGATGGCGCATCGTGGCCTGTCCTTAGAAGCGACGATGCGCCGACCGGAGAGATACTACAGGTCGGACGGGCGGGGCGAGCGTAACTGTCGAATCTATGAGAAAAGGACAAGAAAATAGCATGAAACAGGAGTTTTCTGGTTGTTACATGGGTGAGCGGGATGTGAGTTATGCACTATAGGCGGACAGGTTTAATTGAACTTGATGACGTGCTGGAGACGAACAATTGCAGCGGTGTGTGCATGCTTCTTATTTCGTCGAGCAACTCTCGGACCGTGTTGGTGCATCGTATGTGTTGTTTGGAAGGCGCTTGTGAAGTGTTACAAGTCGTTGTAACTTGCCAGTGACAAAGGCCATCGTGAAATAGGTACAACAATGAGGCGCCAAAGGCTGAAAACTTGAAAAGCGCCAATGATAACCCACTCTTCGATGTTTCCCAGCGCAATGCCCTCGAATTGTCAGCGATTTGTACCGCGTTGGGTTGGAGCGTATATGGTCCAACAGATCCAAGAAAATACACCAGACATATGCAATCGCATCCATCGCATCTGGAGCCGAGTCTCGCGATCTCATGCAGAGAGCTGCGTTGCTGATCAGCTGTGGCAGATAACAGGAGCTGATGTCCAACAAGTTTAGCATCATGTCTGAGGTACATAGGTAGGTATCTACGATTCTACGTACATTTAAAGCAAGACTACCTGTTAGTAGTTAGGATGGGGAATTCGAAGAAGTCGGCGTGGCTATGGCTTCGCACTTCGCCGAGTTGGCTGACTTTACTGGACGGAAGCTGCCTGGATCGCTATCTATCTTATCAGCTCGCAGATGCGACGGGTGTGCTCGGTTGTGACAAATGCAACCATAAGTCCAAACATCTTTTGCAACTGGCCAATCCTGCTTGCTCTCATGACATTTTGCAACATCAAGTCAAGTCTCCAACAACCTTCCTGCGTAGGACCTTTCTCGTCTTCTTTCCACAATACTGAAGCTACGTAACCTAGATACCTATCTACCTATCTACCTGGTACTGTATCTCGGCCCCTCGGGACGCAGGGAACGGCCCATATCGCACTTTTCTTCTTTGAGAGCTACGAACCCCATCAATACGTCACCAGTGACCACGAGCCATGACTGTCGAGGTGTCCCACGGCCGTGGTGGGGCTGGAAATATTAAAGAGGACGAGACCTCGTACACAGACGGCGAGGTTGTTCGCGCGGGCATCGAGGGAAGTCATGGTGACGGGGCGTACAGCGCTGGTAGAGGAGGTAAGTTAAAGCATTTAGCCCTCACATAATACATCCCTTCCCTTCCCATCCCATCCCCCCCCCTTGCACACCCCCGATTGCATGACGTTCTGTGCGACGGCCGGCCGACTTTTGCGGTTGCATCTTTGCAATACGCTCTCTGAGCAGGGCATTGATGAATCTCCCCCATCTACCTATGTACGGGTTTTCCCATGAAGCTAACTTGTCGATTGTTTGCTGAATTTAGGTGCTGGTAACATTAGCGACATCGGCCGAGCACCTACACCACGCAAGGATCACGATATCGTTCCCGAGGCGGCTTACCGGGCCAGCCAGGACAACAAGGATTATCATATCGGCCGCGGCGGTGCAGGGAATGAGCACGTTGCGCAGAGGAAGGCGCACAAGGCAGATGAGAAAGAGGAGGCGCCAGTGGGTTTCGCGGACAGGCTGAAGCAGAAGCTTTTTGGCATGTTGAAAAGATGAGCCTGCGAGCCAGTGCTGATAGATCCCATCAATGCCTTTCTCTTCCAAGTTTGGTAGAAGGATGTTGTGCTGCAACTTGTGCAGCTTCCGGATCGTCTACGTGTTGTACTTTATTTACTCTCTTTACGTACCGCCTTGATATCCTCATTGTAGCCAACCTACTCGTGCGACAGATTAGCTACACGGAGCAAGCTTGACTGAATTGTCCTTCTCGTCTGTCGGGAGTGTACAGTCTTCTGGTAGGTAGTGCCGCTTGTCAGATTCTCCCGGTTTATCAACTATGTACATACGCGAGAGCTGAATGGGAGAAGCTATTTCTGGCTACTTCGAGCTTCGGAGATGATGAAAAGCCAACGTCGTGAAGGGATCCTCGTGCTGCAAAATTTACTTGCACATATCGTGTTGTACATACGAGGTGGTTGGGTTCGTGTGTTCTCCCTACAAATCCCTGGAGATTTGCCTTCCGTAAATCTAGGCAATATCTTGTGATCAATCCTCCATGTTTAGTTCGCCATGCCCCTGCCAGACCCCTAGACCCCTGGCCATCGCCTGGCCCACTTGCACGGAGTTGACGGTAACAACTTACAACTTACAAGGATGGTTTCACGTCAGCTTCAGTTGATAGCGGAATGTTTCTCAACATTCTGAAGATCTGCAGTGTCTCTGTCGCGCAGAACGATTGTGAATGGCTCCCCGAGTCCCCAGATGCTTTGCCAAGGATGCCAAGATCTCTGTTCTGCGGCGGATCAGAGCTACGTAGACGGATGTATACTCAAGTACTTTTACTGAAGACCTTGGCTAGTCGCACGCAAAAAATGAAGTCATCAAATTAGTGCCACGCCTGACGAGGTATAACCCTCGTCTTTGAACAAGGGACCAACGATCTGGACTCGGGATGGACTTGGAGTTCTGAAGAAGTCCAGCAAGGTCATCGATAGCTCCTGCCTTTGCCTCATCGTGCACCAGTCAACTGGTCACCATGTAGCCTAAATGGCGCCGGCGCCTCCCTCGCTTCCGCCTATCTCGTCTCTTCATTTGGAACAGCGATTGCCAATCCTTGAATCAGGCGATCGAAGAGGGGACTGTATACCTATTCGTACCAGGCCGAGCCGTCCTGTTGAAGGATGACATACGTATACATATATGCAACAAGTCCGCAATCGGCTTTTCCATGCAACCCACTCCTTAAGCATGAGGATCGCTTTCGACTCCAGCGTTTCGATCTCGACATGTTCATTACCTACTCGATACCACCAGCGCGAATATAGCGAATAACAATATTGTCTCGATACCGACCGACCGACATCCTGGAAGGAACTGCCACAAGATTACGACAGCTGAGGAAAAGACACATCATAGACGAGACTGCCCTGAAACTCCGTTGCTTCGACTGGTCTGGTGCTATCAGGCTTCAGCATGCTGCGTTGGCGAAGGACACATTGAGAATCTGAATCGCGCAGTTCGCCTCCATTTAAATTCACTCACGTATCTCTTCCTCATCAATCACGTGCAACGAGACAAGTTTCAGGAACACACGTATCACGGGAGCCCCGTAACAGCTCGAAACGTTCAGCCTCAGCCATGCCGCCTCAGCTCCACCTCACGCGTCCCGAGCTTAAACGCCAACGACATTGGTCGGCCTTCTCCGTCTTCTCGAGACGCTCTTTCGCAACATCCGCCTTCGAGGCAGATGACGAACTGTCTTCTTCCGACGGCACAATGAGTTCTCAAAGCAGTGAAAGCGACTCGGGCCGCGTGCCGCAATACGTGGGCCATGATGCCAGGCCTACTAGCTTTAAGGAACTGCTCGGCTGGTACATGTACGGTTTCGCTGCAGAGGTCTACGTTGTATGTGGAATAGGTAAGCGACATAATTACTGCTAGCGATCTGCGCGAATTGAGATATGTATGAGCTTTCCCAGGGCGTTCACTTGACTTGAGTAATGTCAAACATCTCTGAGAAAAAGGTAGCAGCATAAAAACCCTCTGCCATGATGCTGACGATATCTGTCACAGGGTCCTTCATCCCCATCCTCCTAGAGACGTTGGCGCGCGAGAATGGTGTTCTTCTTTCAGACCCGACAAAGCCTTGTGGCACAAGCGACAGTAAATCTGACGGCGACGGGCAATGCGTCATATACGTTCTGGGTATAGAGATCAATACCGCCAGTTTTGCCATGTACACATTTTCGGTCAGCGTCTTGCTACAGGCGTTACTCGTGGTCAGTATCAGCTGCGCGGCCGATCACGGGCACTATAGAAAGAAGCTGCTTCTCTATTTCGCTTGGATCGGAGCCTTAGCGGTCATGTCCTACGTCTTCATCAGCAAGGAGACATATCTCCTGGGTGCCCTCCTCACAATTCTATCGAATACGTCGTTTGGGACATCATTCGTTTTGCTGAACTCTTTTCTGCCTCTACTCGTGCGCAACCATCCCGACGTACTGCATGCGAAACGTGCAAGGCGAGGTACGATCTCTGAATTCTCGCACAGTGGGTTACAATCGAGAGCCATGGAGGACTCGGATGCAACGTGGGAGGAAAATGGTGTCGATCCTGCTTCACCTCTTCTGCCGGAAGACGATACTTTGCTGGGATTGCGTCACAGAACACCTACACGGGAGGAAATTACTTCAACGGAGCTGCAACTGTCGTCTCGATTGTCGGCAAATGGGATGGGAATCGGGTACATGGCAGCATTGTTCGTTCAATGTGTGGCAATCGGTATCCTCATTGCGATGAAAAATACAACATGGTCTCAGAGGGTAGTGCTTCTGGTTATTGGCTCCTGGTGGGCTGTCTTTACGATACCATCTGCATTTTTCCTCCGCCCAAGACCAGGCCCGCCACTTGTCAATAGTGGCCGCCAAGCATCTTTTGGATGGCTACCCTATTTGACGTATGCTTGGAAGTCGTTATTCCGCACGATTCAACAGGCGAGACGATTGACAGACATTATGCTTTTCCTGGCCGCCTGGTTTCTGCTATCTGATGCCATCGCAACAACGTCCTCCACCGCTATTCTGTTCGCCAAGACGCAGTTGCACATGCGACCGTGGGCACTCGGCATGATTAACGTCATCACAACGATGGCAGGCATCCTAGGTGCATTCGGCTGGCCGGGGGTGTCTCGAGCGCTAGGTTTGAAGGCACATCATACTATTCTAGTGTGCATCGCGCTATTCGAACTAATCCCAATTTATGGACTGATGGGCTATCTACCCTTCGTCAAGAGCTGGGGAGTAGTCGGACTTCAACAGCCTTGGGAAATGTTTCCTCTCGCAGCCATCTACGGCCTAGTGATGGGCGGTTTGAGTAGCTACTGCCGTTCGTTGTACGGCGAGCTTATTCCCCCGGGATCCGAGGCAGCATTTTACGCGTTGTATGCCATTACAGATAAGGGGTCCAGCGTGTTTGGTCCCACCATCGTGGGCGCCATCATAGATAGAACAGGTAGTATTCGGCCGGCGTTTTGGTTCCTCGGACTGCTCGTTGGGCTGCCTGCACCGTTGATGTGGCTAATAGATGTCGAGAGAGGTAAGAAGGAAGGACAGAAACTGGTAGCCAGACTGGCGGGCTCTGAAGTTTGCGCGCCGCACGTTGGGGGCTTTTTGGAAGAGAATGATGAGGATTGAGTCCACTGTCCACAGCTTCTCGATCAAGAGGGGCAATATACCGGTAGTCTGCTCACGGGAGTCGTCTTTTTGTGTTGCACAAGTTACAACTTATGTACAACGCTTCGACGTTGCATTTTCCACTTTTTCGAAGCAGTAACTAAGTGGAGTACTCGTGACCAAGTCCCACCACAAAGACACCATTGAAGCAAAACGGCAGTCAGCCAAACTTACGTTGGTTGCCGTTGGCGTTACCGCCGCTGCTTTGAAGTTTGGTGTTCCTGAGCCAACAGACAAACACTGTCTACCTATCTTTACCTTCGCCAAATACGCTCCGGAACATTTTGATCGAACCCGAGAGATGCGCGAGGATTGTGGCCGACGCCGCCGGACGGACGACTGGGGTGACATTGACCAATCCTTGCGCCGTAATTACAGCTGCGTCCGCAAGCGCCCCCCGCAGGCCCTTGCAACCTTTTGTAAGTTGTAACTTCTTCCGCAGGGTGTCATCGCTGGTCTCCGCAGCTTAGCCAAGGGTGTCGCGAATGGCTTCCCGCTCTCCCAAATTCCTATCCTCCACACATCTTTCGGCGGCCTTTGGTTTCCTTCGACGCGTCAAACGTTGTCCATCGAGGCGAGCGCGTGGCAGCGTCTCTGTCCTCCCTACAACTCGATCTTGTGGCTACAGTTCTTCTTGACACTCCCGGTCGCCCAGCATGAGTCCCAAATCTCGAAAGCGGTCTCGTCCGATTTCGGAAGACAACCGCGCCGATTGCCCGTTCAGCATCACAATAGTCGCAGCCCATAACCACGAGAATCGCGGCCACGCATCGAAGAAGAGAGAACGTGATGGTCATGAGCACGGTACTGCTGCTAAAAGCAGCAAGAAAGAGCTGGTTCAAGTGTCGCCGTTTGAACCCAAGGGCAGATTCAAATCTAGCCAGTCCATGAACTTGGTCTACACTGTTGAGCCACAGAAGCAATGGCTAGATATGACGCGTTACAACAGTTTTGTCTGTGAGTCCTTTGTCATTCTTCCTTTGAAGGTCGTTCTGCCCTCTCAGTTCCCAGAGTGCCCGACGTGCCGCTGTCGCCCGTCGCCAAGATGCATGCACGCCTGAAGCTCGACATGTTTATTGCCCGCTCTCTAAAGACTAACATTTTCTTTTCCAGTAAACGGTTTCAAATACAGCCACGACGAGTTTGTGTACGTTGCAAATGACACGACTATTGAGCTTCAGAAAGCGACGGCAAAAAATGCAGACGGCGGGGCTACGCTGCAATCAACAGACTATTGGGTTGCACGAATACTCGAGGTCAGAGCTTCGGATGAGCTCCACGTATACGCGCGCGTTTATTGGATGTATTCTCCAGACGAAATACCAGCGGGTACTTCGGATGGGAGGAAAACAATAGCTGGTCGTCAACCATATCACGGACAGAACGAGCTTTTGGCATCGAATCACAGTAAGACGCTAGTGGAAATCTTGCCTGCCTCTGGCCAGGCCTCCTGGAAACTCTGGCTGGCTACGTATCATACTGCCCATCGGTGCTGACTTGGAATTATAGTGGACGTTATCAACGTCGTCAGTGTTGCCATGAAGGCAACTGTGCATCATTGGATCGAATCGGACGATGACGAGGTGCAGGATGCCCTGTACTGGAGGCAGGCTTTCAACTGTCGAACATCTCAGGTGTCGGTAAGCGACAACGAACGCACTCTCTGCTTTACATGCTCACGTTTGCTAATTGGACAATCTGCTCAACAGTCTGTCGTATTGACGTGTAAATGCAAGACTCCGGCAAACCCAGATAAAACGCTGGTCGGGTGCACTAATTCGAAATGCGGCAACTGGCTACACTACGAATGTATGCTGCACGATGCGCTCATGCGCGTGTACGAGCAACTGGGAATAGATAAACCATACAAGTCAGAGAAGAAGGAGGACCCAGCCGTCAAACTGGAACACATCCACGAGAACGATACCGAGATCAAGCTGCCCCAACAACCGCTAACGCCGACCGAAACTAAGGAACAGGAGCACACGCCTTCGGCCATGGATTTCGAGGGACTCAAAGTGGACAGTGATGCCGTACGGCCGGCCAAGGCTAGGAAAGGCACGCCAAAGGCCCCCACACAAACACCAACGCCCACGCCTGGGCCGCCGAACCTCCCGAGTCAAAGAAGTGTCAAGTCGACATCGACGAAGAAGAGCCGTGGAAAGAAGGGGAGGAATGAAAGACCGTACGAAGGACTGTTCGAAGCGAGTTTGAGGATGACTGAAGGGCCAATGGCATGGGATATCACCGACTTGCGGCCGAATATTCAAGGGGGTGATCGCACATGGACAGAACGAGCAGCCTGTCTGGTTTGCAAGCACTTGATTGATTGACTGAGCTCAGCCATCTTTCGGACACGTCATGGTCTGTTATTTGTGCGGCAGGTGGACAGAAAAGCAGATTGCCGTCACCAATGAAGCTTTTCCCCAACCGTTTCACTTGCCTTTTTATCATTTCAACGTGCCACAAAAAGTCTTTTTATTTACACTGGGTCTGAAACAGTATAGCGAACCTTTTTTTCTCTCTTTTTTTTTTTTTTTTTTTTTTTTTTTTTTTTTTGCGATGAAAGCACCACCCCAACGGGACGTGATCTCCCGAGGTCGACCAACAACGACGCCAGCTTCTGAACAGCAAGAAATCGCCATGCTGGGAAAGACTTTGGATACTGAAAACGATGCGGAGACAAAATATCTATCTATAGGTGTTACAGCTGCTTCTCGCCACGCCCGATAAAGTCAGGTCCCTTCGTTACTTTTCCCTTTTCCCATCTCTTTTATGCTGAACTGTTTTGTATGCAATTCAATATGGGCGTTGCTGTCGGTTGAAATGCTGGGTAGGATGCTATGCTTGTTTTGAGCGGGGCGTGAAAGGTCAGGTCAGGCCTCTGTTGGCCGAATAGATCCCATTGCGATTTCATTTTCTTCGTTTCCCTTCTTTGTTCTTCGTATTGACGAAGATGTAGCGAGTTTGGCTGAATGCCTTATATCTGATTACAGGGCGCTGGATGTGCGTCGTCGTTTTTCATGTAACCCCTCGAGCCTGATTTCTTGTTTTTTTGCGCTGCGTCGTCCATTGCAGGTTTGTCAGTGGTTGCTTGGGTTGAGCATCCTCAGGGAGGAGATTGGTTCGGCGGTTTCGTTTTCTTCTTCTTCTTCTTTTTCCCCTTTTTCTTTCTCTGCTCTTTTCGCGCTTATCAAGGTTTGCGCATTTACTACATACCTATGTATTGTGGTTTTCGCGGTTTTTATGACACACTCGAGGAACCTACTGCTACATATGTCAAAATGGGCAGGTATTTAGGTAGGGAGCTACTAGATAGGTACTAAGGTACTCGGAATTGACGAAGTGACGCTCAAAATTGATATCGATTGATCTGTCTTGGCCAATGTGTTTACCATTTGGCATTGGGTCGCAAGCTCCCGCTGCGTACAATACCTATGTACGGAGCTCAAGTGGGGGATCGGTCACTCGGAGGCTGGAGCCGGCGCATTGTCACCCCCACGGTCCACCCCAAGCTCATCATCTCGCTGCTGCATCCTCCCCAAACCGACTTCACATCATCACCGCCATACCCTCGAACCTCCCCGCCTCCTCACCTTCCAAAGACAACTTCCTCCACCATGGCTGACGATCCCTTTGACTCGGCGCTGTACGTACAACTCCCAAAAAGCACGCTTCGCACTCTTCCCCCCGTTTCCCAATTCCCTCCCCTCCCCTCCCGCAAATGAACCACCCCCCAAACTGACTTGACCCCCTCGATTCCCTCCTACCATCCAGTGACCTGCTCCGCCGCCTCAACCCCAAACACACAGCCGACCACCTCAACGCCATCATATCCCTCGCCCCCGACCTCACAGAAGACCTCCTCTCCTCAGTCGACCAACCCCTCACCATCCGCCGCTGCAAGCAAACCGGCCGCGAATACCTCCTCTGCGACTACAACCGCGACGGCGACAGCTACCGCTCCCCGTGGTCGAATCAGTTCGATCCTCCCCTCGATGAGGCTGGCGTGGGCGGTGTAGGCGCCGGGGGAAGTGAGGGCGCTGGGGAGGGAGCCATTCCGAGTGAGAGGGTGCGCAAGATGGAGATGAAGGCGAATGATGCGTTTGATGTGTACAGGGACTTGTACTATGAGGGGGGAGTGAGTAGTGTGTATTTTTGGAATTTGGATGATGGGTTTGCGGGGGTGGTGCTGCTGAAGAAGTGTGAGTTTGTTCTTTCTCTCTCTCTCTCTCTCTCTCTCTCTCTCTCTCTCCCTTTCTCTCTCTCCCTTTCTTTTATGTGTTGAAGGTTTTGGGATTGTTGTATCTCGGGCCATGGTGGATGATGTGGCGAATGAATGGAATTGCTGATGCAGATTGGTGGTGGTGTGGGTGGAATAGCATCGACACCGGGCGGCTCGACACAGGGCGTGTGGGACTCGATTCACGTCTTTGAGGCTATTGAGCGTGGGCGCACTACGCACTACAAGCTGACGTCTACGGTGATCTTGTCGCTCGCGACGGCGGATAACGGCCTCGGGGATATGGATCTTAGTGGAAACATGACGCGGCAGGTGGAGCAGGATATGCCGGTAGACAATGACGATAGCCACATTGCGAATGTCGGTCGTCTGGTGGAGGATATGGAGCTCAAGATGCGGAATTTGTTGCAGGAGGTGTACTTTGGTAAGGCGAAGGATGTGGTTGGGGATCTGCGGAGTGTGGGGAGCTTAAGCGATGGGGCGAGGGATCGGGAGGCACAGCGGGAACTTATTGGAAGTATGCGGAAATGAGGAGAGACTGTTTCTAGAGGGCATGGATTTCGAATGGCCAGGGAGGCGGGCGACGAGATTGGTGGTTTGGAGTGAGAAGGGGTTGTTTTGTCTGCAAGAAGCCGACTTGACATGGCCAGGCCGTACCGTAACAGCCAGTGATACGGAGCAGTCGCATCGGCAGCATGTATGATGGAGCCTGGTTGTTTTGTTTCCATCCGCCGGATACTTTTTACGTACATAGACGAGAAGAAGACGAGGAAGAAAAGAAGAAGTCAAGGTAGTCGGTGCTCATTCGTGGTGGTTTGTGCTACGAGGAAAAGTCTACAATCCTAAGTGCCGGTGCTTCATTGTCGGTTTCTACTCAGACGTTTCTGGAGACGAGCTTGTCTATCCTGGCCATGAGATTCAGCATCGCGGATTACTGCACAGGACGACCAACGACGAAAAGCGAGCACAAGCCAGCGCTAGATTATTCTTTTACACCAGGTAACGAAAGCGGGACTATGGGGTTCCTTGATTGCGAGGCACGAGTAGGCACGTTTCAAGGCAGGCTGGATTATGGCTTACACATCTTTGAGGCGACAAAGATCAATGTGAACTCAAGAGTCAAGTCGCCACGCCACAAGAAGCCAAAAGGAAGACTTGAGGGAAGACAGCCAGGGCCTCCCACGCCAAGACCCAAGTGGGAAGAGACTGCGCATAGAATGGGAGAGAATGTGAGTTTGAACCCATGCCATCTGCCTTGAAGGCTTGCAGTCGGACTAGTAACTTCACCATTCGGGACCTGTTCATAGATTAATACCAACGTAGATCTCGAGTCCGACAGCATTCACTGCCTATTAGCCCTTCATACGTCATGATAGATCGCCTATCAACGTAGCATGTACTGACATGCATACCATGTCCAAATCAAGTCGCACGCCCGATAGGGTATCGCCCACAGGACAGGACTGGCAATCGAGTCCTGACGTTTCGTTGCCTGCCGGAGCGGAGACGATATTCGTCCTGCATGTACATACCGGTTTTCATGCCCTGTCGGCATTGGAATGTCACCGCCAAGACGGGTGCCTTCCTGATACGGCTCATACAGGCGAGTGAGATAGGTATGTACGTACGTACATGTGTGCCTGGGGTGCATAAGTCGCTGCTGTTGGCTGATTCTGAGGTACAATACCTTACCTAAGTAGCCAGTAAGTCGTAAAGCTAGGTAGGTTCCGCCTTATTGCCGACTAGGAGTATTGTAGTATCGATGACTTTCTGGACAGTGCGGCAGCGCCGACATCTTGTGGATCAATTGACACGGAGCCGGGCATGGAGATCTGATGACGCGAGCTGGATCATTGCAGTCAGGCATCCTCCTCGATTTGCATCTGTATTAGATGAGAAGGATTCCACCGGTTCAGGTATTGCATTTGTTACTTTCCCGCCGTGGACTAGAGTCCGAGCACGTTGTACTCACGTACATATTGCCTATGAGCCCATAATATCCTGTCTGGTGCTCAGCGTTGGTTCAAGTGCCAAATGTAATTACCCGGGCGTTGAAGTCGGAAGGATCAGAAGACCGCTGCAGGTCCTTGTCGGCCGAGAGTGACGTGCATGCCATTTGGCATTTGCCTTGGCGTTGCCAAAGGGCATCACGTCGTGGCCCACAGCATGATTTCATTTCGTTGGTATCGAATGCCACTTTGTTGTTGCAGGACTGAGAGTGGCCGCTGAGATACATTAGCTGGGCGAGGATATCCATGCCACTGCTTTCCCACGGCAAGAGGACTTCTCAGGCAGTCGGTCTTGACTCGTAGATCGTCGTTATCAGTTACCATTAATCGAGATTGGAGATGGCTTGTGTCGATGTGCTGAAACGTGATAACGGAAAACATCGAAACATATGTTGTGTAATGGTCTTGCGTGGAAATATGTACCAAGTGTCCCCTGCAAACCCCGCGTAACCACTCGCGAGTTGCAACATGAATACATTAAACACGGCATTGATCCTGTCGAGTTCCACAAATCGATTTGTGTCACGCCGTTGGCACGTTATATGTTCAGGGACGCGGCCCTGGAAGGCTAAAATCCCCCTCCCCGTTCAAGAATACGTGGTTTCGCCTCGGCTATGTTAAACAACCACGTCAGCTGTACGAATGCGTGAGCAATCGCGATCGCGATGGCGGGACCCGTACATTATTTGGCTTGGACGGGAACATACCCGCTAGAGTCTTGTCCGCAAAGATATCTAATGCGGGAGAGATGACGCGGGCGAGGACGACAAGCCTTCAGACCTGCAAACTCGAACGACTTGCCGCCTGAGAGACGAAATCTAAGGGCGTTCTATCTTGTTCTTAATCTCATCGCTTCGACCTGCCAAATCCAGAAGCACTGATGAAGGGGGCATGCAAGGGCGTGTTCCAAGCAGCTGAAGCCTGAGCGGCAACACGGCAGTTTGTAAATTGCTACATAGTCCATATGATATATCTGGCTTCCGTGGTCCGGATGAGCTGCGACATGGATCCCTTTGGCCGCCAAGGCCTACCCGAAAATGGCTACATCGGCGGCGGACGGGACGGGACGTGTCATCCACGGGGCGCGCGTGAGGGCAGAGGCCGGACCTTGTCGACAGCGGCCGTTTCTTCAGTGACCTTGCCCCTCTTCGCGACGTCTGAAGGTCAATTCGATGGCGGCATCATCCTCAAATGCTGGCTTATTCACTGACAAGCGAGGTGCGCGGAATGCGCGGCAGGAAGGTCGTCCGAAACATTTTGCCTAGAAAGCCGATGCGGGCCGTCAAAGCACTCGTGGCATTTGACTGGCCAGCCAGCCGGGCAATGCCTCTCGAGACTCGAACATGGTCTGCATTTGCCGCACCTTCATGGAGTTCTGTGAGGCCAGTGGCGGCTCTGGGAACACTGGAACAGAGTACCCAAGGCCCTGATACCAGCCTCATCTGTGTATGTACCTACAACTTATTACATATTACAAGTCAGCGAGGAACGGGCACCGCCAACTCTTGGTGATGGCAGGGTTCACCCCAAGTTGGTTGTGACCACTGACAACTTACAAGGGGTCATGGGGTCATGCAGGTGCAGACACACATGCGTATGTACCTACATATGTATGCATATGTTTCTTTCTTTTTATGCATGCTGCGTGTGATGGTGTCGTTCCGTAGTGGCTGCCCATCGTCCAGCAATCGGGAACCAATTCTGATTTGTTCGAGAAAGAAATGGGAGGCCAAGTCGACCCACCTCCACACATGTGCAGGTGCAATCACTTGTTTCATGGAGGAGGAGAAAAGGAACGCCTGCTGTGCCTGTCGCACTTGTTAGCGACGACGGCAGTGGCTTGAATGATGGCTGCCTCTGCCCCAACCTTGGCGCCATCAAGGTAAACTCCAATTAAAAGCAGCCATGGACGTCATCTGGGTTGCCGTCCAGGGATGACACTTTGCAGACAACAAACCAGACTTCAGGGGAGGACAAAGAGAGAGCAGTTCCTAATAATTTACCTACATCTACTCCGTATCGATTGATCCATTGTGGAGGTGGATCGCTGCCTTTTGCGCGCCGCCAGTCCATCTAGGTACCTAGTATGCAAATATGTACTAGGCAGATACATGCATTTACACATCATCCAGCCGGCTATCTATGTATCTACTCCGTACCTACCAGTCAATGGGCCCATAGCTCCTGCCCCAGCAGTGAGCACTGCAGTGGTCCTGCAGGCTGCTGTCCAAGTCGCATTCGAAGAGGAAACGAAGACCGGACGGTGCACACTGCAGAGTCCCGCGACTGCATAAAGTCTGAGCCCCTCCATCGAGTCCATCCCATCACCCCTGGTTGACTTTCAATCTAGTCTGCGACGCGGTTACACTTTATTGGCGATAGACTTGAGCTCTTTTTCTTTTTCTACATACCTTCCCAGCTGCCCTCGCCAAAACTACATTCAGAGCTCCCTCGTCCTTAGTCAACCGCTTCTGCCCACCTTCAATAGCAAAATTTTCTGCCTCTGGCGGCTCATGCTCTGCTTCGCTTTCACTTTTCAGGAGCAAGCCACCAACCAACCAGTTTTCTAGCCCTCGTATGCGATTTTACATTCGACATTGTTCGGCCGGCGTCTTTCGCAGCACTTACCGACTTCACTTAGGTCGACATTTTTCTGTAATCGGTCCAATTTGTCGTTGTCGGTTTGCCACTACATCTCCCTATCGATCCGTCCCACGAAACAGCGCAAAGACATACCGAACAGCTGGCTCTGCCATATTCTGAAGCCCCGACGACATACCTCTCGGTATGAAACGATTTGGAGCCACGAGAACACCGTAAAACGCTCTTTTCATACGATACCCGCTCGCAATGGCTGACGACAAGCCGTCGGTTCTCATCATCGGAGGCTTGGGCTATGTTGGGCGGTTTCTGGCCCTCCACATCCACCAGAACAAATTGGCCTCGGATGTGCGGTTGGTGGACAAGGTGCTCCCACAACTTGCCTGGCTCGCACCCGAGTTTTCTGAAGCCTGTTCTCAAGACAAGTTTATGCAAGCAGATGCTAGCAGACCTGGTAGGCTCCATTGCTGACTCCCGGTGGATTTTGAGTTCCTGTTCTCGCCCAGCACCTCCATTTCTACGTGAAAAGGGCTCAATACATCAGCTATGAACGAGTTTGCTGACTTCAGATTGCCCTATCTAGATAGTCTGGCCAGAATATTCGATCGTGCCGATGGTAAGGAGTGGGACTATGTTTTCAACTGTGGTGGCGAAACGAGGTATTCACAAGAAGACGAGGTGTATAAATTGAGGTCCCTGAATCTCTCGTTAGCGGTTGGGAAAGAAGTCGCTCGACGCAAGATAAAAGTGTTTGTTGAGCTCAGTACTGGCATGGTGTACAAGTCGGATTCGTCGCCGAGCAAAGAGACCGACAAGCTGAAGCCCTGGAGCAAGATTGCCGTTTTCAAACTGCAAGCCGAGCAAGAATTGGCCAAGATAGAAGGGTGAGTTCACGGGCCACGATTTCTTATACTTTGGACTGATGGCCAATGGGTACTGACTCCGGTGTTTCCAGACTTCCTTTGGTTATTGTTCGCCTGCCACACGTTTATGGCCCCTACGCATCACAGTGGGTTGCCACAGCCTTGTGCATGGCTCGCGTGTACAAGCATTTAGAAAGCGAGATGAAGTGGCTTTGGACAAAGGACCTTCGAACAAATACAGTCCATATTCACGACGCGGCGCGGGCGCTCTGGGACATTGCTGCATGGTACGATGCCGGCAAGGCCAATTGGAGCGATGCCGACATGGGACAAGTGCCAACCTTCAACGTGGTCGACAAGGGCGAGACCAACCAAGGAAAGATGGCCGACATTATTGGAGACATTTTCGGAATCGAGACGGGATTCCAGGGCCAGTTGATAAGCACTTTTGCTCGCCTGAATCTAGACAGTGTGGTGGACGATGTCAATGACGAGATTCTTGGTCCCTGGGCCGAATTGCTGGCAGAAGCTGGTATCACGAGGCCCGGGCCACTCACCCCCTTTATGGAGAAGGAGCTTCTCAAGGACACAGATCTCAGCATGGACGGCAGTCGATTAGAAAAGGTGCTCAACTTTGAGTTTACGAAGCCAGTATTGACAAAGGAGCTCGTGGAAGAAGTGATTGAAAGTTACAAGCAGATGAAATGGTGGCCATGAGACTCTATTGCTTAGATGAGAGCTGCGGAGGAATATCATTGACATCACTTGGAAGCCTGGCATTGTATAATAGACATTGAAATGTTGAAGCGTGGCGGCGACAGTGAAATTGGCGCATGAGGGCATGAAGGCGTGGGGAGAGGAGTATTTTACAGCATTGCAAGACGACTCACCCTCCTTTGTTTTTGTTCATACTTATTAGGAGATTGGGTGTAATGGCAACAATAACCATGCCACATGCTTAGACGCTCATGAGACGGATTTTGAGCCAGTTTAGACAATGCAGCTATACTACAGAGTACACTGGCGAGGATGCTGACTAGAAGTATAAATAGGAATGAAGGGCAAGATGTGTATGTACGTCTCACCAACAAGTCTCACACACCATGCCGTTTCTCGATCCATGTCTTGCCGTTGTATGTACCACCTCGGGAGTGTAAGACATGCAGTTGTGAGGGGCTGTTCCTCCAAGAAAGTCAAGAGAGAATCAACAAGTGCTAATTTTACCTCTTGTTACTTTGTTGATCATCCGGTAGTTTTTTTTATCAAGATGTACCCTGTATAGAACACAAGCGCATACCTAGCTTTTCCGCTGTTGCTTTCTAGTTATCGCCCCTACGTTAGGAGCGGCCGCAGCTGTCGTCACATCCCCCACGTATATTCACGAGGTCGTTGGACTTCAGGGAACGAAGCAAGCGTTGGGGGGAGTGTAGCAATACCTAGAGATGGAGACTGGAGTTGGGTGAGCCGGTAACCGTGAATCAATCGAAGTTGCAACCCAGGTATCATAATTCTGCTGTGAATTAAGTCGCCTCGTGGGTAGCAGGAGTTTTCAAGGAGGGTCGACTTACGCAGAGACTATTCGTAAGTTGTAACAATTTCTACGTGAGTGAGTGCACATTATTATGTAGGGTACGGAGTAGGTATGCATCTGCGACGTCTGTGTCTGCTAGGTACCTAGGTAATTGGGTTGATGTAGCGTTGCTTTTGCGTCGTCCCTTGCATCATGCATCATGCATGAATGGTCTGGTGTCTGCAGACTGCATCCAGTGAACGCCTCCCACTATGTACGGAGTATGTACCTACTCCGTAGTCCGTACATATTTCCAGAATTTCAATGTCCGTAAAGCCCGGCGGCGGATCGAGAAATGGACCACGTGATCTGGGCTACACACTGTGAGAAACGCATAACCACCCGTTCCGCCCAAAAGGTCAAGTGACCAAGTTGCACGTCTGCAGCTTGATCAAGGTTATATAGTGCATTGTCACAGCTGCACAGACGGCACTGTACAGACCGTGACACACACATTAATTTGAAAATTTCACCGACTTTTTTTTGGGGGGCAGCACAACAGGGAGGAGATTTCTACCTTTGCCGTCGGGCAGTGCATTACGAGTAAACATCACATGCTTTCCATCTGAACAACGGCTGATAACTCTTCAAAGTGAGCGACTCGAGATGGAAGCTAACGCCCCCCCAAAAAAATTCCACGTACTCCGTACCTACTCCTCTCTTTCAATACTCGGAAGCCCGCATATCCCGGGAATCGGAGTCTGTAAGAACCTCGATCTAGTGATCTGGTTTTCTGTTTGACTTCAAGGTCTGGAATACTGGGCGCGACATAATAAGCCTACCTCCATTTTCTGTGGTCTTTCCAGGTCATTTTCGCTTCTCTCTCGGCTTGGGTGCAATACCATATCGACAGATACTAATTGGGTTGCGTCTCTTCATGGGCAGTCATACAGGGCAGGAGGGCGGTATACCTCTTTTTTCAAGGCCACACTCATCAAGGTTTTGCGCACTAGACCTCCTAGGTGATCCTAAGCTATGGTCGCACTCGCAAATGACTTGCGAGAGAATGGCATTGACCAAGGAGGTGTACCGCCCTCCTGCCCTGTACGATTGCTCGTGGAGAGACTCAATTACATTAGTATCTGCCGATATCGTATTCCACTCAAGCCGAGAGAGAAGCGAAAATGTTGTCACGGTGTTGCTCATAAGCTTTGGAGCGGGGGTGTCCAGGAAGATCTCTGGTCCGGAGAAAGCATACATGTTGCAACTTGCCGGGGCAAACACTCCTCGCAATGTCTCTTTAAATCCCCCCCTTTGATCGTCAATGAGACCGTCAGACTCTTCAACATCGGTATACAAAGTTTTCGTTGTGGGGGAGTTCTCCTTCATCAGTAGGAGCCCCCTACCGAAGATTCCATCGAGGGCGTTATTCAGGCTCGTCACAGCGGCAGACAGCGGCGCTCTTAAGAGGTTCGGAATAATGTTCTCCTTCATGGCCTCCGAGGGTGTCGTGACGAAGCTTGGCGAGGAGCTCGTTCGCGGAATCAGAGGCAGCTTTGTTTACGGGAGCACTCTCAGTCTTGGGATGGGAGCTGGCAGGTAATCTCAACATGAGGAATGCCGGCCGGATCTTGTTGAAGGAGGGTCGGCCCAGTCTGTATAATTGGTACATAGTAAAGCTGAACTAATTTGTGTGCGATGATTATTAAATACACTAGCTGAGCTGACCTAGGCTGCCCAGTTACCTATTGTGTGCGATGATGAAAAAGAGTGAAAACGAAGAGACGTCAAAACAAGCCCGGCATGCCCCTGGAGTGGATCTTCTTTTGCTTCAGCCTTTCTAGTGTCTTGCGTTTTTCATTTCTTTTTCCTTCTTCTTCAATTATCTCTTATATTTCTTTTTCGCTTCATTCCCTCTTCTCTTTTAATCTCTCCTCCGCCTTCGTGATCTGTCTGTCCTATAAATACCTGAGTCCGTTAATAACCTTTGGTCCCAACTTAAAGGACACCCCCACAATCTCCAACCCGACCTAATAACCCCTCGTTTCGTGGGGTTGCTTCGAGAATCGAACCTAAAACTCGCATCTAGGTACAACCTACCTACCGTACCTAAGTATTCTTCTTTACTCATTCGACACCTTGCGCTGCATGCTTATATGATCATGGCTGCTCCTGCGGATAAGACATTGAGAAATCTCAATGGACAGTGGACAGTGGTACGTTCCTGAACGTGTTTTTTCCTAAATCACTCAAAAAAGAAGGGTGCACATCGACTCGTCCGACGTTTCCGCACCGTGGAGAACTATTGCATCATCAGCTGTTAATACATGATGCCTTCCACCTCTTCAATACCATCACCATACCATCCCCTCGCACCTGATAGACTGGCCATCGCGCTCCAGACCTTGACCAAACTGCATCCGCTTCCAACTACGTGGATCAATACGAATCTCAATCTCGGTGGCTGACCACGTTGTCGCTTCCAACAGAACTATGAGCTTTCCGAGTCCACCGGTCCCGCCCTCGCGATCCAGGGCATCGGCTACGTGATCCGCACCGCCATCAGCTACGCCACCATCACCCTCACCGTCACCCAGTACGAGGCCGCGCCGAAGCCTCCTAACACGTCCACCGACACATTCACCCACATTGACATCACTCAGTCGGCCTCGGGCCTGACCAGCACCCAGGAGAACCGCTGCGTGGACGACATGGTACGCGAGCACACAGACTGGCTGTTTGGAACGGTCCAGGGCCGAACGAAGTGGGTGTCGCTGGAGGATGTGGAGGATACGTACCTGAAGAATGGGTGGTTGGTCGAGGGCGACGGCAAATTTCTCTGCAGTCATGTAGAGAACCAGGAGAGTGGGTGGACGGCCGACCAGGTGTGGGGGTTTCAGAGCGTGAATGGAGAGAGGTACTATTGCCGAAACATTGTTGTTGCGAAGGGGAAGCAGCGGGCCGAGTTTCGCCTCGTTTACAACTATGATGATGTTTAGGATGGGGGGGGGGGGGGGGTTCTGAAGAAGAAGGGGATTAACGAATGCCATCAATGTGGCCACTTTGCTCCTCTTGTCTGAGTACATGAAATGTTTGGAATTTGGATTTTTTTTAATTGACCATGGCACCATGATGGGTGCGATTCAAATGGACAACCGCTATACCTACTTAACTAGATATCCTTGATACTGGTGGTCTTCTCATGAAGCTCCGGCTGTGGAATAAGCCATGCCCGAAGTGTTGGTTTGTCCTCATGAGCATGCAAGGCTTCTTCCGTGTAATCAAAGCACATACAAGCCTGGGTAGGCCATCAGCCATCGATGCCACAATTCTACGAAGAAGTGCATCGCATCTACTCCTTCCGTGATGCCATCCTGCTTTTCCACAACCACATCCCCTCGTACGTCTGCACACGCCCCCCCCCAAAAAAACGCACCAACTTCCTCACCATTACGCATATATTCCCAAAACCCCTCTCCCAACGCACGCCCATCCTACCCCCATATTTCGGATCCCCTCAATCCAATCCCTCAAGCAGGCCTACGCCTCACAAACTCCTCCAGATCCTGCACCGTCGCCACCCCCAGCACAAACCTCCGATTCTCATCCGTAATCACCGCAAACTCCTCCTTCCAGACCCCCTCCGGTACACCACCCCGAAAGAAAGCCTCCAGCTGTTCTAGCGTCGTATCCATGGTAATGACCTGGTATGTACGGCCCCTTCGCTGGAAGCGCGTCATGACAGAGGAGAGAGTATCGGAGGGTTGAATGGCCCCGCTGTCAAGTTGGGCCTGGAGGCGGGGGATGGAGATGTAGCCGAGGAGGGAGCGGGTTTTGGAGTCAATGATTGTGAGGTGTGTGTAGTCGCGTTCGAAGGCGGAGAGGAGGGCTTGGGAGACGGGGTCGGAGGGATTGAGGGAGAGGGCGGAGGGGGGGTCGAGGTCTTCGACGGTGGCCTGGGGGAAGGGGGGATGTTAGTTACTGGAGATGATGAGTGAGGTTTATGATTGTCTGATTGTCTGGTAGGAGTGTGGGTTGCGTAGGGACGAGGGAGGTGCTGGAGAAGGGGAGGGTGAGGTTGAGGACAAGATGTTGACGTACTCCGCGATACCTTGAGGACCAGTTTGTTTGGAGGGATGGAGAGGTGTGGTTGGCCATGGGCGCGGTTGCGACTTGAGCGGCCATGATGTTTGGTTGTTGTTTCTTGGAAGCGAGTGAGGGAGTATGAAGGTGCTTGGATTGGACGGAGGGAGGGGTCAAGATGTCTGTTTAGTTCCCGCGCTGTTGAGTTGAGGCATCTAGTTTGACTGACGGGGGAAGACGGCCCGTAGATGAATTTGTCGGGTTGGGAAGTCGTGGTAACGCATGACAAAAGCGGGGGGTACTCGGCGGGGGTTTCAACTTTCCGGTCCTTCTATGGAGAACTCAGAATATACCTGACTCTCGAGTCTCGAGTCTCGAGTCTCAGCTCTGTACAGAGTGGGTAGAGTAGTTCTTCATCAATCGATACACGCGCAGTTCAGCTGGTTGAGGATCCAGATGTCGAGTTGCTGTGACTGTCACTGACTTACACATGCCATGAAGGGGCGTTCAAACTTCAAAGTATGTACCTACATGTATGTACAAGCATGAACTGGAGTAGCCGCCCCCTGCCTGACTCGGGACAAGATGACGAAAGCAGATGCCGGACATAATTGCGCCTTGGCCGCGCGTTGTCTGCATGTTAAGAGTAAGGCAGAGCAAGGACAACGAAGAGCGGGCGTCCGTAGGCGTCTCCAATCATGGCCAAGCCTTGCGCTCGTATCACCCAGTGACATACGGCGGATGATGTCACTGCTGCAGCTCGAGCTGACATGGCTGACATGCCAATTCCAGTGCCGTCTGCTTATCAGCTACAAACTCCAATTTGGTCGTACCTGCTTCTTGTCTCGTCAATCTATGTCTTCTCACAGAAAAGCCAAACGTTGATGTCCATCTGTCTGGCTCCCCATCACCATGTCGCCCCTCTTCCCACGCCCCGAGACCCTTCAGGGCTCAATTTACTCGCCTCTGGAAAGCAAGGCTCCCAAGACGACGCCATGGCAAGCTCGAACTGAGTTCTATGGTGCCTACTCGATGGTAGAGGATGCAGAAAGCAAGGCAAAGAAGCTCGGCGCTGAAGCAAGTAAAAAGCTGGACAAAGCAAGCTCTGCTACTCAAGCCAAAGCGGGACGCATTGAGCTGTATTCTGGGAAATATTATGCTGCTTGTACATTTGGCGGATTACTTGCCTGCGTAGGTGCTTTCCTTTCTAGTAAACGAACTCTTCCCCCCAAAAATCTGAGTGGCATCCCCTGGCGTTCCATTTACTTAACCTCGCAACATACTAGGGCCTCACCCACACATTCGTGACTCCCCTCGATCTAGTCAAGACTCGCCGCCAGGTGGACTCGAAGCTGTACCAGGGAAACTTCCAGGCATGGGGCAAAATCTTCCGAGCCGAAGGGTTCCGTGGCATCATGACCGGATGGAGCCCTACCTTCTTTGGGTACAGCGCCCAGGGCGCATTCAAGTACGGATGGTACGAGTACTTCAAGAAGACGTACAGCGATATGGTCGGCCCAGAAGCCGCGCAGAAGTACAAGACGGGTCTCTATCTCGCTGCATCCGCGTCGGCTGAATTCCTGGCAGACCTTGCTTTGTGCCCGTTTGAAGCTGTCAAGGTGCGTATGCAGGGCACTATTCCTAACCCTTATACAGGCACCTTGAATGGAATCAGCGCTGTGACTGGAAAGGAAGGGTTCGCGGGTCTGTACAAGGGACTGTATCCTCTATGGGGTCGGCAAATCCCTTACACAATGATGAAGTTTGCGTCGTTTGAAACGATTGTGGAGATCATCTATGATCGACTTCCGGGCCAAAAGAGTGATTATAGCAAAGCTTCTCAGACGGGGGTGTCCTTTGTGGGCGGGTACCTGGCTGGGATCTTGTGTGCGATTGTGTCGCATCCTGCCGATGTCATGGTCAGCAAGCTTAACACGAACCGAGCTTCTGGGGAGGCGGTTGGGTCTGCTGTAGGTCGCATCTACAAGAACATTGGATTTGGGGGGTTGTGGAATGGTCTGCCAGTGCGGATCGTCATGGTTGGTACTCTGACCGGCCTACAGTGGATGATCTATGTAAGTCTGGGTGACGGAATCCGTGTCGTGGAATTCTGCATGCTGATCTGCTTCTTAGGACTATTTCAAGATTTTCATGGGTCTTCCGACAACTGGGGGGGCACCTCCGACGGAGAGGAAGTAGATGGCTTGTATTAGTGACGGCATATCGTAGCGGCAGATTGATGTTTTCGACCTAGGGTCCGATTCTGTATCGCAGATTTTGTGAACCAATGCCTATCATGGTCCTTCGTCTCTGTCATTTGTTTGTTAGACCGTGGTGACACGCTGCCGTCGAGGTTATGTACCCGAGATGCCGTTTGGAATATGCGACTGTAGGCAGGGGGGCGGAGATGGATGAAAAAAACACATGATCTCATCGCATGTGTACATTTTTGGTACAATTTCCTACATAGTTCACCCCCGGATCCCGCAAATAATGTACTCCGTACCTATATTGCCCCAAGTGCCAACGTGTCCCGCAATTGCCCACCTCATCGCGGCCAAATCGGATGAACGACACAGGCTCTATTGAATAGTCCAAATCCTCTTCTCCGTAGAGACGAAATGAAAGACCACCTGTAGCAAGTCGCTGAATGCAACTAGACTAGACTGGTCCCAGTATACCACGTCATATAATAATAATATGATCGGTGGATGTACGATGGAGGACAAACCTCTCCTGCCCTTACCCTTGGCCCTGGCCGGGGCTGTCCTACGAGCAAAGATGGATGGGACCAACAGGATAGCGGCCCGGGACTTCTGTTGCTACACTACAGGCGAATACATACACGTGGACTTGCTGACCACAGCGACTACAGTGACCAGTGACCACAATGATGGGCGGTGACAGGTTTTCGGGTTCCGGACTTCCTAATCCGTTGGGGATGCGCCAAGTGCGGTTCTACGGGGCTTCTTGGCGTTGGCGCGACGGGTGATGCGAGGGCGGGTATGATGTAATCAGATGGGCGATGAGATCTTTTTTTCGTCGTGTTGGTCAAAAGAGGACAGATTTGAAGAAATGCCTACCTGGGGAGGGAGATGAAAAGCGCTGGCGTGTCCAAGTTTATTACTCACTCACTCACTCAGCCATCTTGGATTCGTGACAGTCAATTCAAATTCAAATTCATCCTTGCTGATTCTTGCCCCATTGGCAATTGCCCCGCGTTCCCCTATTATAGGTACTCCGTAGATCCCCGCGCTTCAAAGCCCCCTGACCTGGTTCCCCATCGCCCAACCCAGCGATCCCCACGTTTGGCGCCACACCATCTCTCCGCTTCGGTCAATCTCGCCGCTCGACTAGACGCCTCGGCCGACTGCGCAACTAACCTCTCCTCTTCGCTACCGTCCACCAGTGACCACAATTCGCTCGCTTACCCTGCTCGCTGCTCGCCTCGACGCTTTTCCTCGACGCTGCTCCCCAACTGTGAATTGCTCGCCGAATTCTCCCCAAACTCTTCCATGCGAACAATACCTTGCCTTCCCTGCCATCGACTTTCTCCTGTGGGCAACTGTCGTGGGTGCTGCGCAGTCGGGGCTCGCAATTCCATCCACCAGCTGGTTCGAAGCGGTCCTCGGTGCCTGGCAGCTGAGCGCGACAACGACGAACACGACGGCCACAACGGCCACAACGGCCTCGTCGGCCACCAAGACGTGCCAAACTCGGCGGTCCTGTGTGGGATCATCAAGGCAGCATGGCTGGCTTCCTCACCAAGATCAAGAGCGCCAGCTCTGTATGTCACTCCTCCTGCGAGCAAGTCACTGTCGCACATACGAAACTGCTCGAACCGGCCGTCGTCTCATCTTTTGCTTGTCATCCCTTGGCAATGACTATCAGCCAAGCCATTATCAAGACCCCACTGCTGATACTGCCTCTGCATAGACATTGCCGAACCAAACGTCAAAAGATGCGCAAGCGAAGAAAAAAGATGAACCCGTCTTTGAAATCACTCCCCTGGAAAAGATGCTGCAGAATGCAGGGCCTCTACCGGAGGACGGCAGTGACAGATACTATGGGTTCGAGAACGTAAGTCTTTACTCTGCAGTATGCGTGTTGTCACCATTGCGCCATTGATCAAGCTCTGCTCGATCAATGCGCCGATGCACTCTTCAACGGGCGCACAAAACAGAGTCCAAGTTTGCTAACTGTTTCTTTTGTAGTTTGGCAACACCTGGTATGACTTTCTGTCCCCTTTCGCACGCCCTGTCGCGTCCTACCGAGCTGACCTGCTCCCCATCACAGCTACTGCAACTCCATCGTGCAAGCCCTGTTCCATTCCGACCTATTCCGACAAAGCGTCATCAATTATCCCTACTTCCCGCCCCTCGATGACCCGAATGCCCCGAATGGCAGCTGTCCTGGCCCGAAGGTCACGGTAACGTTTCGAGACCTCGCCGGTCCAGATGCGACAACGCCGATTGAGAAAAAGAAAAACGGAAGCGCGTCGCAGTCGCTCAAACAGCGACAGAGTATGGGTTCCGGCCAGCTTACAGCTGCTCAAGCCGTCAAGCCTGAGGACAAGCCTGATACGCCCGAGTATAAGAAAAAGCAAGCCATGCAAAAAGGCCCTATATTGGAGCTCTCGCGCGATGATTCTCTCCCATATGGCATGGAAGAGTGCACCTTTACTGGCCTGAAAGACATATTCGTTGCGCTGCAGGATACTACTGCGCGGACCGGAATTCTGAGTCCACAACGGTTTCTCGAAGTCTTCAAACGCGACAATGAGATGTTTCGCAATTCAATGCATCAAGACGCACATGAGTTCTATGGTCTCGTTCTCAACGATGTCATTACAAATGTGGAACAGAGTGCGCGCGGCAGTCGGGCACTCGAGGGCCGAAAGGAACAGGATAACCTTGAGCAGTCAGTGAGGAATATCGTTGGATCTGCCCTCTCTAACCGTGCGACCAGCGGCTATCAATCGCCGGGAACCGGCTGGGTCCACGACATTTTCGAAGGCGTCTTGACTTCAGAGACGAGATGTCTTACTTGTGAGACTGCGTCGCAACGCGACGAAACATTTCTGGATCTCTCCATCGACCTCGAGCAGCATGCCTCCGTCACGTCCTGCTTGCGCAAATTCTCCGCCGAAGAGATGCTTTGCGAGCGGAACAAGTTCCACTGCGACCATTGCGGTGGCTTGCAGGAGGCGGAGAAGCGCATGAAGGTGAAGCGGTTACCCAAGATTCTGACATTACATTTAAAGCGATTCAAATATACCGAAGACTATAGCCGCCTCCAGAAGTTGTTTCATCGCGTGGTGTATCCGTATCACCTCCGCATGTTCAACACGACAGACGATGCCGCCGACCCCGATCGCCTGTACGAACTATACGCCGTGGTGGTGCACATTGGAGGCAACGCGTACCACGGCCACTACGTATCCATAATCAAAACCCCGGACAGAGGATGGCTACTATTCGATGATGAAATGGTCGAGCCAGTTGACAAGCATTTCGTGCGCAATTTCTTTGGAGAGAAGCCCGGCATGGCTACCGCGTACGTCCTCTTCTACCAGGAGACCACATTTGAAAAAGTCCGCAAGGAGCAAGAGAAGGAAGGTGTGGAGGAAGTCAAGCTGGCAACGCAGGCCGCCAACGTCGCCCACGAGGACAGCGACAAGGTGGGGGATTCGGCACCACTAAAGCGCCAAACAACACATCCCATTCCTCCCATACCAGAAAGCGAATCCCTCTCCAGTCTTGCTCATGTACAAACCGCTCCCGGGATGCTGACCCGAACGAACACTCAGACCGAGAAGCTCCCTAGTCTTCAACCCCCCGCAGCAGCAGCAGCAGCAGCAGCAGCAGCAGCCACATCAACTACCACCAGTCCCGGGAAACCGCCACCAGCAGCCAAGCAAAACGGCCACACACTCAGCAAAGAAGACAAGAAGCGCGAAAAGAAAGAACGCGACCTCGCCGACAAACTCGCCAAACAAGCCGAAAAAGAAAAATCCAAACAAGCAAAAGCAGCCGCCAAAGAAGAAGCAAAATCCAAAGACCGACAATCCAAAGAAGACGACAAGCGCCGCCGCGAAGAAACATTTCAAAGACTACACATGCGGCACGAAGAACAGGATGAGCTGCAAAAAGCCCTCGATGCAAGTAAAAAAAGCGCAGCCCAGGAAGATGAGGCGCGGAAGATGCAGCATGATGATAGTACTGCTGCTGCTACTGATGTGCCAGGATCGCCGGGCTCATCTGGGATAACTACATTCGGGGCGCTGCCGTTTTTTGAAAGATCCAAGAGGGGGGGCAGACTTATGGCCCGGAAGAGCTTTAGTTTTTTTGGGCACCATAGGGAGAAGAGCGGCGGCGGCGGCGGTGGTGGTGGTGATGGAGAGGGGAGTGTGCCGCCTGTTCCTCCGATTGTGATTCCGGTTGCGGTTGCGGGGGAGGGTGAGGGTGAGGGAGAGGGAGAGGGGCAGAGTGAAGGGGGGGAGAGGGTTGATACGCCGAGTACGCCGGGGGAGAAGATGAAGGGGCGGTTGGGGGGGCTTGGGCTTGGGAGAAAAAAGAGTGGTGGGAATTTACTTTCGTGATACAACCAACAGATGTGGGTGGGAGAATGAAGGGGGAAGACGAGGCGAAGAGGATGAAGGGGGGCGTTGGGAGTTGGGAGTTGGGACGACGGTGAGATATTTACGGGTGGTGCGCATTAATATCTAGCGCGACAGGATCAGCCGTGGAAAGCGTCCTCTGATTTACTTTTTTTTTGGTCTTTTTACTTTGTTGTTGTTGGTGGATGGATGTCTTTCTCCATGTGGCGTGTATTAGCCTGTCTGAGTATTCTTGATATATCCTTGTTTCGGGAAAAAGCAAAGAGGACTTGAAGCTACCTAGGTAGGTAGGTTCAAAGAGATGGAGCTTGCTGGCTCGTGTAGATACGCAGGTGGTTTCTAGGCTGGGGATAGGAAGAGAGGAAATATAACGTGAGATTACGATATGCGATAGCAGACCGTGAAAGAAGGTTGTAGGTAGAGCTTCTGAGCTTCATATCCACCCCGTCCTTCATCATCCTCCATCTACCTGACAAGACTGGGATGCATGCACGAGAGCCATAGGGCACAGCTGTGCGGATAGAGCGTTGAGAATGCTCGAGTAGATACATAGTAGATATCTCCGTCATGGCTCTACATAGTACATTGTGATGCCGTGCTGCATGTGCTTGATATCTCAAGCCTGTGCCCGTGCCCACGTGGAATTATGCCCAGCACGGCGCAACGCTCGCTCGAGAAGTAGCCCTTCACTTCACATGCATGCGTCCAAAGCCAACACAGTCCCCCGTCTCCAATAGTCAGAGAGTCGTAAGAAAATAAAGAGGAGGCACTCAAGCCTCCATGGCAAGATAAAGCAGAAAACGCCAGTTTGCTTCATATCATGAAAAAACGCCCGTATGTCCCGTCGCATCGCCTCGCAATGGTTCTCAAAAGATATCCCCCGCACCCTCGCTAAGTCCTCTTTTCTTTTCAAGCCAGCCTCGACTCATATCTTCCATGCCATCCCATGCCATGTTATTAACTTCATCCTAATATCAACTCGTAGAGGATGACGACCGAATTGACGAATATTAAGGGCACTTGTACCAAACAAACAAACAGTTAGTCTTCTCTTGTTCGCTCCATCCATATTTCTGCGCACCAATCTCGTTCCTCTTCCAACTTTTTGCCAATGCGGCATGGGGGGAAAAAGAATGGGGAAAGAGAGTCAAAAGGAGGAGTTGCGCGGGTCGTAACGAGAACGTACTTCGCATAATGGTGCGGATACTCGCGATGAGATGGATTGTTTTGGCTTTGATGCCCGCGTCGGATGAGGCCCCGAAGGCGGGGTCGTGAGATGCGGGGGAGAGATTAACTGTTTTTTATGTTAACTGTTAGTAGCTGCGCCTTTTCTAGGTCTACGTCTTCTGCGAAACGCTGTCTTCTTGGGACAAGGGGAGCTTCCATGGCTTCGGGGTTTGGTTTGGTAGGTTGGATGTAACGTACTGCGCGCGAGGAATCGGTCTTCGCTTAATATGGCGACGGCGTTGATGAGGAGGACTGTGATGTAGAGGAATGAGCCGAAGAACAACATCGTGGCGCGCAGTTAGGCGGCTGGTTTGGAAGAGAGTTGAAGGGGTTGTCGCGATTGTACGGGGAGCTTGTGGATGACATGTCGTGGATTTGGAGGTGAGCTGTCGCTCTGGCGGGGGATGGTTGCGCCGCTCCGGGAATGAGTGGTTGGGGGGTGTGAAGAGTGGATTGGGTCCATGGGCGTACCGCCGTACATACATAGGTACACCCCTGTTGATGAGTACGAAGTCACCCCGGATTCTTATAACTCACCACGTTTGCTTAATTTCAGTCACAGCGTCTTTTGGAGGGCTCGTTTATACTCCTCAACGGCAGCGATGTGACCAGAGAAAGCATTCATACTCATTTTAGCCTCTCGTCTCGCCCAAGACCATTGCATAGCCTATTTACTTTGTCGTGGCCAGCAGCCCGGCGCAGATGCCACCATGACACTCATCGGTTCGTACACCTCATGCCGTAGCAACTCCCGCGTGAAATTTCCTCCCTCTAGAATTCTCACACCCTACGAAGTCAAGCTCGGAAAAAAAGCTAACTAGATTCGCTTTGAAACGTTGAATTCGTATACAAAGACCGCCTTCTCACATCAACTTTATACCTCCTACCCCTTCTACACATCCTCCTCTCACCATACACCAAGGTCGAGGAGTCCTTCAACCTCCAAGCCACACATGACATCCTCACCTACGGGACGCCCACGTCGTCCATCCACGAGCGCTTCCTGCAGACCTATGACCACTTTAGCTTCCCCGGCGTTGTGCCGCGCACATTCATCGGCGCGGTCCTGCTAGCCGGTCTGTCGCAGCCCATTGTCGCGCTGCTGGGCTTTTCGCACGCACAGCTCATTGTCCGGGCTGTCCTGGCCGTCTTCAACGCCTCGTGTCTGGTCGTGTTCAAGGAAGCTGTGCGGAGGGCGTTTGGTCGTCCGGCAGCCCGGTGGTGGACTGTCTTGCTGGTGAGCCAGTTCCATGTGGTGTATTATCTGGGAAGGACGCTGCCAAACATGTTTGCGTTTGGGCTGAGTACGTTGTTGACCTCCTCCTCCTCCTCCTCCTCCTCCTCTGCATGTCTCTTTGAAGAATGAATCATCAGGAACTGACCTTGCACCGATGCCCAGCGACTATTTCCCTAGCCCTCCTGCTTCCCCAACAAACTCCCCAGTCATCGCCGTCTTCATCATCAAATAAGACTGCCGTGGCCCGCCGGCAAAAGCAGGCTCTTATGATCCTCACCTTCTCAGGGGTCGTGTTTCGCGCCGAGCTTGCCATTCTCCTCGCCACCACGTCTTTGTGCCTGCTCTTGACGCGACAGCTCTCCCTGCGAGACCTCGCCGTTTACGGCCTCGTCTCCCTTGCCGGCTCTCTCGCCATCTCAGTCCCCATAGATTCCTACTTTTGGCAGCAGCCTCTCTGGCCCGAGCTATGGGGCTTCTACTTCAACGCCGTTCGCGGCCAGTCGTCCAGCTGGGGCACATCCCCCTGGCACTACTACTTCACGTCCGCCATACCGCGCCTCCTCCTCAATCCACTTGCCCTGCCTCTCGTTGCCATGTCGCTCCTGCACCCATCTCTGGCATCCCGGACGAGAAAGCTCCTGGCCCCTTGTCTGGGCTACATCGCCATCTACTCCCTGCAGCCTCACAAAGAAACACGCTTCGTCTTCTACACTATCCCGTCGCTGACTCTCGCGGCTGCCCTCGCAGCGAGCTGGATCTCCAACCGCGTTGCCAAATCGCCATTGTACAAGATCCTTTCCGCGGCGATGCTGCTCTCCGTACTGGCGACTTTTGTTGCCAGCACGGCTATGCTTCTCCTCTCGTCGCTGAATTATCCTGGCGGAGAAGCGCTCGCCCAGCTGTATATGCATGTGGGGAATTATACCGCCGGGCCTGTTACCGCTCATGCTGACGTCCTGACTTGCATGACGGGCCTGACACTCTTTAACCAGAACAAGCAAGGTCTCCCGCTTGCGCTCATGGACTTTTCTCCCAGTAAGAAGGAGGATGCGGCGGCGCTCAAGGCTCCTGTGTACCTGTTTGACAAGACGGAGCACAGCGAACAGCTGGGCTTGCCTATGTTTTGGCAGAAATTCGACTATGCATTGCTGGAGGATCCAGCGCTGGCGATCGGCGAGTGGGCGGTCGTGGGGGCAGTACATGGGTACAGCGGCGTCGAGATGCTGCGTCCTGGGCAGCCTGATCCGAATAGGAGTAGAGAGCATAAAGCTCTTGGGTTGGGCGCTTGGATTGCGGTGCTGAGAGAGCGTGTGAGGCAGTATACGGGAGGTTGGTGGGTTGGGCCGAGGATGGCACCTCGCGTGTATGTCATGGAGCGGAGGAGCCTTGTCTGAGATCAGATGGCAGATAGTCGTTCATCTTATCTATCCATGTGCTGGTGTTGCAGGAGTCTTTATTAAGCTATGCGGACCGAGTTAATGATTTCACGACTGCCCTCGCATTTTGTTGGTATGACAGGTAAAACAATAAACAAGATAATATGAGACGGGACACGATTGCAAAGTTGGCTTATCTGCAATATGGGTGTCCTTATGAATTCATTAACAACACATTTCTTCTTCTCTTCGTTCCTTCCGCCCTGATCCCAGAGTGTGATCTGAGCACAACTCGAGCTATATTGGTGTAGAAGACAAAGGGCCAGATATGAAGGAAAATTTGGACCTAAACGTATCACATGCCCAAGTCCTGCAAGCTGGTAATGTGGGAGGTATACATTCTTCCGTTCAATTCATTCGAGGTCCGTATAGAACGGGCATCCTTCTCTGCGTTGGTCGCGCTATCGAAGAACCCATTTACATACATGCACACGCATACGCACACGCCGGACGAAGAGTACCGAAATAATAGCAAATAATGATAACCAAATTGTAGAGTAGAAGGACTAGAGTAAAAACCCAAACGCCGGTTGTCATGGTCGCCAGCCCATCATGTACCCATCCCAAACCCCAAACAAAGCCGCTCCAAAAAAGTACCACCCTCTCCCGAAACAGTCATGTATGCCCCAAAAGATGCAGCCCAAGCCCAATCAGTTTCAATTTCCCAATCCCTTTAGAAGTCCCTCTTCTTTGCGATGCCCCATTGATCAAGACAAAAAAAATGTACAACCAGTAAACCATCCCCAGCGCCATGCATGATCCATGCTTTGCATCGTGTTGCCGTTGTCGTTGTCGTCAGGTATCGCAGAACTAAGAGAGGAAGAGAACAATTAAACCTGACTAAGACAACAGCAAACACAAATTCCCTCCTTTTGGGGTCCCCGATATCCCAACGTTGAATTCAAGTACTGCTTTGGTCGCTTTCCGAAAGCTCGCCATATTTTTCCTTGTATCGCGCGAGCTCTTGTTGCTGATTGGCAAAGTAATTCAAGATCAAGGACATGGGTCCGCGCAGCTCGTCTAGCTCGCGAAGTGCTCCGCTTCCACGGGCGAGATGACGCATTGACAAGATTGAAGAACAAGCCTGCATATGTTAGTGAGCCCTCGAGTATATTCATCAATGTATAGACAGCATTCTGTGTGACACTCACCTCAATTCTGATGACCTGGTGCTCCATGAACTTGATCAGAAACCGCTCTGTGACTTCTCCTCCCCTAAATTTCATGCGTTCAAGGATCTCTGGTTCTGGAGTCTCAAGACCTGGGTTTCTTACGCTTTCGAGTGTGCTGCAGAGCATTTCGAGGCGCAGACTGACTCTCCAGAGTGCCCATATGCTTTCTGGGTCAAGAGAGAGTTCTCCCCCAGGAGCCAGGATTGTTGGCTTTTCAGGACCCTCGTCTCGACGCTCTTGGTGCTGGTGCTGGTCAATCCGCCCAGCCAAAGCGTGAGGGTACAGTGAGTAGACAACCTCGGGATTTTCGAGTCCTTTGAGCTTCTTCTCTCCCATTTCCTTCACCTCGAAACCTTGAGAGGTAAGAGACCGTAGATCTTTGCGAATCGTAGTCGCAAACGTATCATCGTCAAAAGCATCTTCCGACCCGGCCGAAATCATTCGTTCCGTCTCTTGGTAGGTCTCGAGGCATCTCTGGATCTCGGAAATAAAGTCGGATGAGACCGTTATTTGACCGCCATCAGCCACAGCTGAGATTCGTGAAGCTTTGTTCACCATTGGCCCAAAGTAATCCATGCGCCGCGTGACAGGATCAGTCTCACACACACAGTTTCCAAAATGAATGCCCATCCTCACCGACAGCCCCTTGAACACCAAGGCGCCGTCCTTTTCATAAATGGGTTGGCAGGAAGATGAGTTCAGGACTTCAGAAGGCCAGTTTACTTCGAGCAGCTCCATCTGTACCGCGAAGCACCAAAGCAGAGCCGACGTGGCAGTGGGAAATGACACCATGAAAGCGTCACCTTCAGTCTTGACCTCATATCCACCAATCCGTCGAAGCTGCCGCCGCATGACCTCGTTGTGAAGCTTGATGGCGGATCTCATGGCATTGGGATACATTTCCCACAGGGTCGTGGAATTCTTGATGTCCGTGAACACGATGGAAACATTGCCGGTCGGGGCAGGAATTTCAGCCTCTAGTCGGTTGAGCGACGAATCCAGCACGTCTCCCTTTGCTTTTCTTCCTCTTCTCGTGAACAAGACCTGAGTGTCGTCTGGTATGCCAGAAGGATACAAAGACATGCTCGTACCGCGATGCAGTCGAGATCGCTCCACTCGTCGTTTGAGATCTGCTACGCTAATCATCATGACCATAATCTTGCCCGACGCACCGTATGCCATGGCGAGGTCGCGAAGCTTCTGCGCGGCTCTCATGAGATCCTGACGCTCCGATCTGGCAATGTCAGTGATGAGCCCAGGGGACAGGTATTCCCAAAGCTCGCTTGTGCCCAGTAAAATGATTTCGTCCTGCTCTCTGATGGTCATGTTGCTGACATGCGGCGCGGCGAGAACAGCTGGCATGAGGTCGACGTAGCCAAATGCACGAGAAACTTGTAGCAAGTCGTTGAGTCTGCCGTTACGTGATACCCAACCTCCAGCTTCCCTGATTCTCGATCGCTCCGAGGGCTCGGCTGGGTCATGCTTTCTGGTCAAAATCTCGTGTTTGCCATCGGTTTTAATGACCATGGCCTGCGCGTCGCCGACGTTGGCGACGTACAATTCCGTGCCCTGGAGGTAGACAACCGTAGCAACGCCACCAGAGTTCAAATCCTCCTTACTAAGGACGACCGGCTGCGCCGAGCCCCTATGAGACGCCTTAGGTCTCTCCTCAGTATGCTGCACCGCAATGGTGACGAGGTCCTTGTTCAGGGCGAGAAACGCTCGTCGAAGCGCGTCAACTGGGCCATCGTCTGGCCGATTCTTGAGCGCCTTGAGTTCCATCGCAAAGATGTGGCCAAAATTCTCGTGGAGGTATTTGGCAATCTTGGAACCGCCACTCGACAGAGCCTGTCCATCAAACAGGCCGAGAAGCATCTCTGTCTCGGAGGAGTTGAACCGCGGCACAACAAGATCAACCGTAGACAGGTGCTCATTCCTCCCAAGCGTATCAGCCATGCCATAGGGAAGATGGCCTGCTAGAGAGCCTGATGTTCGCACCCGTCGGTCCTCGCTTTGGTCCGGAATGCTTGGTTGCGTCAGCGTGACATCCATGAGACCCAAGATTCTCAAATTCAACAATCTGCTGAAATCCGTGTATTGCTCTCGATTGGCTGTCCCGGGGCCGTCTGGTCCAGTCCACGCCGTCTGTTTAATTTCCAGTCGCTTGTTACCGGACAAGTTGAGATAGCGCAAGTTGGGATTGAGGTTCCAGTTCCAGTCATATGGAACATTGGAAATGTTGTATTTGAGATAGTTGTTCCCGCAGTCCAAGACGGCGAGCTTCTTGGCTCTCGAGATGTCGGCCGGCAGGTTCGTGAACTTGTTGCCATTGATGTATAGCGTCTGCAAGAGACTGGACTCTTCCAAGTCGTCCACCGGAAGCGACGTGAGACCGTTACCTGATAGGTACAGCTCTACCAGTTGGGGCCAGCCCTTGATCGATCTCTGGGGCATGTCACTGATTTCATCATTGTACGAAAGATTGAGCACGCGAAGCTCCGATAGGAGAGTTATCTGGTCAAAAACATCGTCATCCAGTCGATTGTCAGCAAGAGACAAGTTCCGCAACGATCCTGCAAAAGTATTGGTAAGCCTCGACGATAGTGTCGAGTCTTTCCTCGTCGCTGGGGGAGGCGTAGTAGAGTTGGTGGCTTGCGAGGCAGCCCGAGAAACGACAGACGTTTTTCGCCCGCCCTTTCCATACACCGACACAACCGAGTTCTTCCTGTCTGCGCCGCCGAGTACTGGCGACGGGCCGACACTGAGCAGCGTGCTCGACGCCTGGCTGGGTCTTCTGTCTTCGTCCAGTGTCTCCGAGCTCGGGGTCGATGGTAATGCATTCGGAGGTAGCGGTTTGCCGTTCGGAACAGGAGGCGGACCTGGCGTATCCTCTCCAGGAACTCGGGGTGGCCTTGACGCAGGTTTGGGAAATGTTTCAAGCACGTTGGAGGAGGCATTGAAGCTCTCGAGCTTATTCGCCCACCAAATCTCCATTGGCAGTTTTGAAATGTTATTGCCTCGTACGTCCAAGACTCGAAGTTCGGTAAGACAACCGATTTGGGAGGGAAGCTCGCCCACCGAGTTGTTGGCGATACTGAAATGCTCCAAGCGATTCAACGTTCCGATCTGCTGCGGCAAGGACACAAAGTAGTTCCTGTCCAATACCAACGTTTCTAGATTGACCATGTTGGAAAATGCAGAGTCGATACTTGCAAGCTGTGCGTGCGACAGGTTCAAGGTTTTCAAGGTCGGGACCGATTCGACGATTTCAAATTTGTTCAGTGGATTTGAGTTCAGTTTCAGTTGCCTGATGACTTCGAATTTTCCTACAAAGGATGAAATGTGGTTATGCGCTGCATTCAAAATCTCCAGCTTGGGGAGCTCTGATATGATGTCGATACTCGTGATGGAGTTGTACTTGATGTCCAGCTCACGTAGGCTCAATAGCTGGCGAAAACCCTCAGAGACTTCATCGACTAGCCTGTTGTTGGTGATGAGCAGCTTTTCAAGGTTTTTCAGATTCCCAATCTCGTCAGGAAGGCTTGCAATGGCGTTGAAGCTCAAGTCCAAGTCTACCAAGCTGTGTAACTGGCACAGAAATGGCGGAAACTTGTCGAGAAAATTCGACGAAATGTTCAAACTGCGGAGTGCCTGATACGCTCCGAAATATGAGGGCAGATGAGTCAGTCGATTGTTCGCAAGATTCATCTTGAGCAAACCGGTGAGTATATTCAGTTCGGCATGCTCCAACTGGTCGAGCCGATTGTTCGACACATCCAAGAACGTGAGTCGTCCAGCACGGCCCAAGCTCAGGGGCAGTCTCCTTGCCTCATTATTGTTGTATTTGATGTCTCGGAGCTGTTTGCAAGACTGTATGAAGTCGCGAGGCACGTCGAGAGACAGGTTCCTCGAAAGGTTCAGAGATATGATGTCAGCGGCTTTGGAGTAAAGAGAGATGGGAATCGTCACCAAGTTGCGACCGGAAAGATCAACGTAGTTGAGCTTTTGCGAACGGGATATTCCCAGGTCCATAGTCTTGGCATGAAAATCGCTTTCCCGAGCAGACAAGAACATAAATCGACAGAGATAACCGTTATCCTCTCGCCCCAACTCCTCGATTTTATCCTTGTCCTCGTAGCCAATCTGTTGAAGAAGCCTTTTCTGCATGAGAAGTGGTCGTTCTGATGGCCCGAGGACACGGATAAGATCGTGCTTCTTCATGATAATGTGATAATTCTCGAGGCCGTCAACCACATACGTCTTCTTAATAACCTGTGATATGACATCGGCGACGATGGAGTCTAGAGGCATCTGATGCGTCGAAAATGTGCCGTCGGATCGAAATATTCGAATGAAGTATGAAACTATCTTCTCGTCGGGTCGTGGAGGGCTCCCAATTTCATCAACATCTGGCACATCTTCGGAATTATCTTCGGTGTTCCTCCGCACAGCCCAACTATCGGGCGCGTCCCAGCGACCTTTCGGGCCTTCGATAGTCGATTCCCTCCGATCTACGTCAACGTTGTGGACAATGAAGCCTGAGTCTATGGGCGTGAGGGGCGGGGGTTTAGTCAGGATACCCTCCATATCGTTCAGATTGGTATCGAGGTGGTAAACATGTCCGGGATCCTTGTGCTCAGTCGGACCAATTGGTTCGTCGTTGTAGTCAAACGTCCTCTGACCACGATTCTTCTTGGAGAAGGGGAACTTGTTGTTGAATGTGGCAGCACGCTGCGTCTGACTTCTCGGATCGAAACTTTCGGCGGATTCAGGTGTGCCTGGATGTTGACTTGGCAAGGGGTCCGATCGAGATATGTCTGCTCTGGAAGACTTCGTCTGCAACGAACGAGTCGACTGCGGCAAGTCTCGTAACCTTCCAGATCCGTCATCTTTGTCCCTGTGCCGCCGCAGTCGGTCCAGGAGACCGCGCTTTCCATGATGGATGGGAGATGTCGCTCCATCGCCATGGTAGCCAGACCGAGAACCAGGGGGGCCGCTACTTGCGCTGGGTGTCGGACTTTGCGCTCGAGAACGTTGGTTGAGCATGCCCGCGGACGGGCCACGGTCCCTCGAAATTTGATGACTGATAAGAGAATCTTCTCTACTCGCAGTTGGTCTCAAAGACCTAGGATCATCGCTGCTTTTGTTATGCCGATGATGATGGTGTGGGTGGTGATGATGTGTTTGGTGATGATGTGCTTGATGGTGGTGTGCTTGGTGGTGGTGTGCTTGGTGATGGCCCTGCAAGTGGTGGTGCGGACCTGGACCAGATCGGGTAGATGCAGAAGACTTGGTCGGGTTTTGACCTGAGCCTTCTGTGACGTATCGTCCTCGATCAGGTCCAGCCAAACTGTTTCGAACAGGGGCTTCTCCGTATCGTGCGATGTCCTGCAATAGTAGAGGGACTAGTTAGTTGCCAGCAGGAGACATAGCCACGAGTGGTAATAGAGGCAGTTAAGCTAGCGTATCAAGTGTCAAGGCGCAGCCGAAGTCATCGAGGGCGGAAGGCGAAGGAGAAGAGCTTTGGCGTTTTCTGTTTGGTCACCATAAATTGGGTGGCGACGGATGAATTGATCATGGACAGGGGCTAGCAAGACCAAGCTCGTAATAAGCTAGCTGCTCAGGAGCGGGGAACTTTTTTTTGGGCTTGGAAGGTGTAGGGGGTGGGAGATGAAGATCGTTTAAAGATGGGACCAGAGCACACAGATCAGAGGCAAGACGCATGAAAAATAGGGGACAGGGCTAACCGTGTTATCCTGGTAAAGAAATGGTACAACCTCGGGGTTTGGAACCGGCGTCCGAGGTCTTGAGGAAGCCGGTGATGGTTCCCTGTCAGTCGCATTGGAATGGTTGCGGTCGCGTTGGGTTGGGCGGCCATGGCTGTATGATCGTGAACGCTGATCCTTCCCGGGGATCGAAATAGGAAGGCTACTCTCGGAGCTATCCCGGCCAGGAAACTCTTCGCCAAAGAAGAATTGTAGCTTGCGAAAGCCACCACGATTGGCACTAGTTTTGGAACCTTGGCTACTTGCAGTTGTGACTATGCTGGCTACCGAGGGCCGCCTCCCATCGACATCGTAATAGAGAACGTCGCCATAGTCCGGGCATATGGAACCTGAGCCAGAGCCTGAGCCAGTACCCGGTCGTCCTGCAACAGAGGGAAGGCCAGGCGAGAATTGCGACGCCACGGATACACTGTCGCTCGAACCGTTATAGAAGCTCGTAGGCATGGCTCTGGGCGATGCGCCTGCAGGCGCACCCGAAGATATCCAAGGGGCAATATGAGCTCCTGGACCCTCGACGAGTTGGCTATTATGTGGTAGGGAAGCGAGTGGCTGGGAACGAGTCGAGTCCAGAACAGACAGGTCGCGGCGGTAGTTCGTAAGATCGCTCAATCGGCGATCTTTGCTGCCAAAGGCACCAAAGGCGGCGGACGGCGGTGATAATGGACCTCGAGTGGCCGTGGTGGATGTGGGTGACACTTGGCCATCGTCCCTAGACAATCTGGAGATGGCTCGTTAGTCAAGCAAGAATATGATAGAACAGATGAGTAATGGATATAGACACGAAGCGTCATGACAAGACTTTCGTAGTTTGGAACCAGGGTATTAACAGATGCGCAGCTTCAACCAGAGAGGCACATGTTGGGTGCAAAGAAAGGTTGGCCACCCACCTTCGGCGATGGTCAGCATCGCCTGTAGCGATGTTCATATTGGAGCCACTTCGCGCACTGATGGATGGCAAAGGTATCGAAGGTCTTATGGTTGCCGACGATCGAGTGCTACTGGTGCTGTTGCTCGCGGTCGTGATGGAACTGATGCGGGAGGCAGCCTCATTCTCCGTCACAGTCTCCCGGCACTGACTGCGAAGCCGGTGGCCATGTCCTTCCAAGGGAATGCCCTGATTGAGATGCATTCATGTCCTAATGAAGGACTGGCGACAAGAGCTGTAGCTTCTTCTCCCGGGAACGCAGCCCAGGTGACGATTTGTCAGGTACTTCGGGCGCCAGGGCGGATCCAGCTTGCAATTGGGTTTCGCTTCCTGGGGGGTCGGGGCAGGATGTGCAAATATGAGTTCAAGGAAGATTCAAAGTATAGCTGCCAGTTGAGGAGGCCGTTTTCAAGGTGCGATATAAGAATGTGCCGGGGTAGTCGATACTTGAAGCATCAAATTGAAGCAAGAGAGCTGACGAGAAGTGGGCGGAGATGGAAGCGAGGCTGTGGACTGGCGGGTGGCGGGTGGTGGATGCGCGCGCTGCAAGTGGAAATCTTATCACGCCTTGGCCTGGCCTGGCGCCAAGACGTGGTTCAAGGTTGACTTTGTGCAGTAGTAGTGATGTACAAAGTCATATGTACGGAGCATGTACGAAGTATGTACCTACCAGGCTACCTACTTGCAAATAAATGCATTTATACCGCTTTGAGGAGACAGGCATGCTCTGTTCGTCACATGCAAAGCACTGAGAGCACCGGTCTCCTTGATTGATTGATCAGATTAGCTGGCAGCATTCTTTCAACCGATCTGATTTCCATCACCACTCTGTCGGCCTTTGCAATATGATGTGTCTCTCGTTTCATCTCCATTGTCGTCACACACGCCCGAAGTAATGCCTAGTCCAACAGACAAAGAATGCGCGGATGCACAGATAAAGAAGGTCCGGTTGCATCTGACTTGTTTCCGCAAATGAGAATACGGTGCTTCTTACTGAACTTTCTTTGTTTCCTTTCTGGGGGTGTTTTAGCCTCGACGCAGAGCATTCCCGGGGCGGCAACCATGGGCAATCAGTTCTCATCTCCTGTTTCCGTTCAGTCCTGGCTGTAGGTATTCAGGCGGAACGAACGTGAATGGTGGGAAGGGCTCCCGCTCCCGGGAAGGCACAAGCCTCTTTTTCTGGATGCGGTAGGTACCTAATGTAGCCCATGTTTGTTGGAGAGTAGTCTCGCGAGTCGCATTGCTCCAGCCTTCCGCCTACCCGCGCGGCAATTTACAAGTCCTGTATACCTACTCGGCTAGGATGCCCGGGCTCAAACTAAGCTGCGGTGAGGTCTTCAGCATTCTGTTCTCTGCTACAAAGATCAACCTGGATTATTTCTTGCAATCCTCTGTCAGCACACGGTACCTACGTAGGTACGGAGTTGGTATGTACATATACCTAAATATGTACATAAGGAGTACATACCAGGGAGGCATCGAGTGCTGGAGCCGCAAGGTGATCTGTGCGTCCGTCACTCCCGCTGCCTGTGACCCCAGGATCCGCTTCCCCGAGCTGCCCCTTGGCTGCCCCTTGTCTGATATGAGTCTGAAGTCTGATGATGCATTATGGCGGGATTGGGTTTACAGTTAGCTCTCTCAACATGGAAGTAGTATGTACTTGCTTCCTGTCACCATTCAAGTTAGATCACTCAGATGTCCCAGGGCATTTTCTCACTTGACATTTGCGGTCGCCGCCATGAAATATGCCCAACCTTACATCTCGAGTTGAAGTGAAATGGAGACACCTGATCCGTCCAATTTTCTGGCCTCGGTAACCTCGGTTCCATACGTACGACGAAAAGTGAACAGAGTCACTTTACCTGTAACTGAATACCAAGCCAAGGACATCGTCTAGGTACTTTACTGAGATAGCCAACTTAGGCGCCTCGATTACCATCTACAGAGGTAGGTGCCTAACTTATGTACCCCGCAATGATGTTGCGAACTGTACGGAGTACATACGATGATACGGCATTACATACATATCTAGCACGAACAATCTGATTAGGTACCCCTCCTCCAAAGAGTCTAGAGATCGATGATACCTATAATGAACGCCACAAGCTGTTAGCTTCCCCGCCCCACATGTCGGTCCATCGTCCATGACATTTCTCCCGTATTTGCACACTATTGTGACCCTGTCCATTGGTTAGCTGGTTTATTAGGCAGATTGAAACGTGGAATTAAAAGCTGAGGAGTGCTTTGGAAGGAATCTCTCCTCTATTATTTACAATCCAACATCATCTATCAATTAGTGTCTCGTTCTTTATTGGCGAGGCTGTAGTAAAGAAGAACAAATACGCGCGAGTTACGATGGAAGGTCAAGTCAAACAGATGCGCGCCTGGTGGAAAGAGTGCTCCGTGTACCAAGTCTATCCGGCATCGTTTCAAGATTCTACAGGATCGGGGTTCGGTGACTTGAAGGGAATCATATCACGAGTAGACTATCTGAGCACCTTAGGTGTCGATATCGTATGGCTATCGCCAATCTTCAAGAGCCCCCAACTCGACATGGTATGATACCGATCTCCTATAGCTTGCTCGTTGTTCATCCAAATGAACTCTTGACACTCTGCCAGTACCCAGACGACTAGCTATAACCTTCACTTGTTCTGACGCTACTTGAGAATGACAGGGATACGACATCAGCGACTACAAAGTAATACATCCTCCATATGGAGACATTGGCGATGTGGACCTATTGCGAGATATGCTCCACGAGCGCGGCATGAAGCTTGTCCTCGATTTAGTCTTGAATCACACAAGCGACCAACATGAATGGTTTCAGCAATCACGAAAGTCCAAGGATAATCCCTACAGAGATTGGTACATCTGGAAACCAGCAAAGTTCGATGCGGACGGGAATCGCTGTCCTCCCAATAACTGGCAAAGTCACTTCCAAGGTGAGACAAATGGCCCATGTGAGGATTTCATGAAACGTAAGAGATCCTACTTCTCATTGTCTCAACTGATGGATTAAATGTTAGGAAGCGCTTGGGAATATGACGAAGCCACGGACGAGTACTACCTGCGTCTCTTTTGCAAGGAGCAACCCGACCTGAACTGGGATAACCCGGCGGTCCGAAAGGCTGCCCACGATGTCATGCGCTTTTGGCTGGACCGCAAAATCGATGGCTTCCGGATCGACGTCATCAACTTCATCAGCAAGGATCCATCATTCCCAGACTCGAGTCAAAGGTTTCTGCGCGGGACAGAATACTATGCCTGCGGGCCTCACTGCCATGAATACCTCCAAGATATTGGCGCCATTCTCAAGGAGTACGATGCCTTCAGCGTGGGCGAGATGCCCTGTGTGCACGACGAAAAAGAACTGATCAAGGCCGTTGCCGCTGATCGTGCTGAACTAGCCATGATATTTCATTTTGAACTGTAGGACGACGTTACTCCCATTTGCCCTTCTCGCATCGATGCATTCGAATATCCCCTTTCCTACCCCTCATTGCCGGCTAGTAGCTACATCTCTAACGAATCGACATAGGATGGATCTTGACCATGGAGTCGATGGCAAATTCTCGCCCAAAGCCTGGCCACTGTCTGAACTGAAAACCAAAGTCAACAAGTGGCAGCGCTTCATGTACGACAACAACGGTTGGAATGCTCTTTACTTGGAGAATCATGATCAACCCCGCGCCGTGAGTCGTTTTGCCCACGACGGGCCCGAATACCGACAAGCAAGTGCCAAGCTCATTGCCGTTTTTCTCGCTTTCCAAGCCGGCACACCGTTCATCTACCAAGGTCAGGAAATCGGCATGACAAACGTACCTATAGAGTGGGATATGGAGGACTACAAGGACATTGATTGCTTGAATCACTGGGAGTACGTGCCCATGACGCTTCGTAACATTGCCAGCATCTTGTCTGTCGTCTTTGCAATTCAACACCACCGACTGGCTCCCCCCCTTTCCGACTCGCCTTTAGGTGAAAAGGCGACGGAGAAGACGAGACAAAGGTTGAAACCGAAGTACTGATCTTTCTTTTCAACTATTAGTATTCACAAAGATTCAGCGGACGAGGCCTCCAAGTCTCTGTTCAAGAAGGAGTACCAGAAGAAGTCTCGCGATAATGCTCGAACTCCGATGCAATGGGACGATTCCCCGCAAGCAGGCTTTACGACGAGTTCAACACCATGGATGCGCGTTCACGATAATTACAAGGATATCAACGCGGCCTCGCAGATGAATGACCCGACGTCGGTATTTCACATGTATCGACTGGCGCTGGAGAAGCGCAAGGAGCACAAGGATATTTTAGTTTACGGCGACTTCGAGTTGGTAGATGAGGCAAACGACAAGATATTTGCGTATAAGAGGTTTGCGTCGAATGGAGAAGCTGCCCTTGTCGTTTGTAACTTCAGCAAGGAGTCGGTGATGTGGACGATTCCTTTCAGAGCCAAGGCGGTGCTGGTGACGTCGACTGGGAAGACACTGGATGATATGAGTGCAGGGGAGATGAGGCTTGGTGCCTATGAGGCCATAGCGTTTTTAATATAGCGACAAAGTTAGAAAGAACAAAAAAAAGATTCTGATGTGTATTGCCATCCTGACCTAAGAGCCAGTGGCACGCTCGTAGATTTTCGTCAAATCATAAGAGCTGGCATATCAACCATCGTCTCCCAATACACGCCGTTTCAGACAACCGCTGAAGCGGGAGTTACACACCCTGCCCCCTAGTCCCATCCTCCTCGTTCCCTTCAGTTACCAACGCTCAATGCTGGTACTGCAACGGCGCTGGATTTAGCCGTCCTCATGGACTAACTCGCCCAGCATCTTGCTGTCCTCGAGAATGACGATGGCCTCGTCCTCAGGCACGTGCATGTCTTCCATGATCATCTGCACCGCCAACTCCGCCACCAACACGTTTTGAATGAATGAGGCAGATCCTCGGCCCGCTATGACTATATCGTCAACAGCCTTCTTCTTTAATAAGCTGCCATATTCCTGAACCAGATAGTCACACATGATGTTGAAACCCCGCGGCCCGTAGTAACCTGGGTTCATGTTGCCCTCCTTCTTCATGGACCTCGCCCTGCCGGTTTCAATGTTTCCCTTGTGGATTGTTCGGAAGTGGGAGGGCCTTCCGTTGATAATTGCGAGCAGCGGGGCACGATGCCGGGCAAATCTCGTTTCTATGCTGTCCCATTCCACTTGCGGGTAATTCTTCTGCTGCCAGGCCTCCTCAGCTGACTTCTTCTTATGTTGATGGCAGAACCTGGTCTGTTGGCGCACGTTGAGGCGTTGGCCCTTGGAAAAATCTTGAAGTAATTTCGCGTCAACTTCTTCACCGCACCATGGACAGACGGCTTCGGGTTTGGCCACTTCTACAACTTGGTTTCGGTCTCGGGAGCCCAGCTCCTCGGAGATGAAGTCTTCCATGTCGGAGAATTCAACTGACGACGACCGACAATGATCTTCAGTCGGAAGCTTCTGACGTTCTGATCTAGTTGATGACGCGGTGCTTTTCAACACGGCAGAGGATGGGGAGAGTGCCCTGTCCAGCTCTAACCGTTGTCCAGGTTTCCTGCGTTCCTTTCTGTAGCTGGATTTGTGAGAAGATTTACTCGATTCTGCCTTCGTCGATAGTTTGTCATCAATGTCGTCCAGAGCCGGCACCACTAGCAGCTTTTTTGGCGCGACTGGCCGCGGCGATGAAAGGATAGCCGCTGGAAGTATCAGCAGCTTCTTGGTCTTTGGCTTCTCTGGACTTGATTGCGCAAAGTCCTCTGGGATCTGTATTTTGCTTCTGGATTTTTTCCCCTTGTCTGCTGAAACATTAGTACTTTGTTGAGCCAAGGCGGACCAAAACAGTTTTGCCGACTTACACGTGCCGATTTCTACGTCTTTTTCCTGCGAGCTTTGGCCCCTCTTCTTATACGTGATCTTGGACTTCTTCGTCTTTACGAATCCGTGTGCGTTTGTGAAATGTTCACCTGAGCTGGGAGGGGGGGTCGGAGCGGCTTTCTCCCGCCGCTTCGCGGAGATACCCTCGTCCGTTCGTTGCCCTTTACTTCCTAGTGCAATCATATTCTTTCCAGATCCATCGGGCGAGTTCTCTCTCTTTCTCGAAGTCTTACATTGCGATGCTTCGCCCATTTGCGCTTTCCTGAATGCCGTGGTCTGTATATCACCTCGCGTGGCAAGTTCGTCTCCTGAGCTCGAATCTTCGGCATTTGACCGTGATAAGCCTATTGCTCTTGACCGCTTCTTGAATTCTGCCTTTGAGAAATTCCGAATGGTGTGAGCTTTTCTTTGTGGTGTCCCAGCGCTTGACACGGGCGTTCGTGTGCCTAATTGATTGTCCTCTTCATCGCTAGAAACAGGTGGATCATCGATTGCCGTGGGCAATTTCAGTTTCTTGGATTTAGGCTCTACTGAAGAGCTCTCCTGAAAATTTGACAAGAGATGAGGCGCGCGCTGTCGTTTGCTAAGCCCGACCCTGACAGACCCCTTAGACAGTCGATTGTCGAGCAATGGCATGGTGACCCGGTTCGTAGCGCGAGCTAGATTCGCTGAGCAAGAGATTCTAGTAGGACAAATAATAACGGCACCGAGAAGCTACAAATGGCATGTCAGACTCAAATCATACATGTTGGTCAAGATATCCAAGTACACCAGGGCGGTAACGAAGGGCCAACGATGGCAACTGCGTCGCGTTCTAGATTACTTGTTGTGCGGACTTTTCAAGAAGGTGGGAACAAACCTTCCTGTCATCGGCCCAATTGTCTGATTTCAGTTATCGGTAGCGGCAATGTACGGAGTAAACTCGAGTCGAGCCGACAATGTGGAAGCAAGTAACAATGCTTGCGCGAGCGTGCGTCAATTCAAATGGCGTGTTGGCGGGTTTGCAGAGCGTCGTATTACGTACGGCCCAACATTAGACCCGCTCCGGGAAAACGAATTCGCATCAACCCGCCGTTTCCAAATTCCGATTCTTGTGCGCAGATGCGCCGCAACGCCCATGTCATCAGATCACCATGCCCAAAACAGATAGCATTTCGCGCTCAGGTATTTTGACCTGCTGCTTACACGATTCAGTCCCTTTTTGTCTCTTTCATGTATATTATTGACCGCGACGCTGCATAGACCCAGATGTTGACGTGGCCTTCACTTGTAACTACGGAGTACACGCATACGATTACTTGGTCCCCAACTACCTAACGAATTGGGCTCTCGAAGGATGAAAGTCAAATGAAGTCAGATGTATACAAGGCAGGGCAAAGTGCACTCTGCATTAGATACCTAGGTACCTTGGGTAGTCTGACGCCTTGGAGCGGAATCACTACGTTAACCGGAGTCCTTTCGTCGTCTTCACTGGAGAGTCCAATTCAAAACGAGGCGAAGTGATAGGTTTCGTTCATCGTGACCGTATTGATGGATACATCATGCCGATTATGCTTAACGATAACATAATCTTTATGCACGATACGGCGTCCCGTTATCACAGCGAAACACCTCGAAGAGCTTTGGGAACCTGTCATTCTAGACTGGCCGCCTTACAGCTCTGGCTTTGACCCCTACGAGAACCTCTGATCTTGCCAATAACAACTTTCTGGGCCTCATTCAGGCAAGGGATACATACCATAAGAGATGATGTGGTAAGTAATCAAATATTGCTTTTGTCTGGAGAAAACCTGAATCGTATTGCAATCCCGTTGCATTCCCATTGCGATACTAATCCAATGTAGTTGTATTGGACTGTAAGTTTAGTCCTAGCTCAGTCCGATTGCGATTGGATTGCGACAGCATCGCGATCGTTTTGCAATCGAATTGCAACAATACCCGAATGCGACTGACTCCAATAGAACCTCAATAGAACCGCAATTGCTTCTAGCCCTGACTTACTTACTGCTTAGCTCCGTGATAATACGTACGTGTTGGGCTGGTTTCTTGCAAGGTTGTTGGTATCTGTATGTCCGACTGGTTGTTCAATGTTACGGCCAAAGTGAAACATACATGATCGAATGACATGACAAAGATTATCTTGCCAGCTTCGACCTTGAATGTCTCTTGCAGCAAGGTGTCTTCCTAGGCCTTTATTGATTAGATGAGATTACTATAATTTAGATAGCGTCAACTTACCTGAGTAATAAGTCTTTGAAGACACATCCATGAGAATGGCACGAAATCCCCCTTGATCCGAACTATCTAAATTGAAGATATTGAGTGGCCGACTAGTGAGGTTCTGTAGCACTATAGAGATGCGATCAAAGGCATGGAGATACGTTGATTTGCCTTCTCAGTTGCAGAATATTCGAGCTAAAGCTATAACTGGTTACTGTACAGTTTACAGTATCGACTCAGTTCCATACTATGATACTATCTCAATACAGTTGAGAAAAGAGGCTTACTTTTCCATGGAGAAAGTATTGGCGTTCAAATATGATCTGCTTGTTAACCTTACCATTGAGTGTTTTCATACTCATATCAACCTTGGTGAATTTCACCTTCTGGAACAGTTCAACCTGTTCTTTAAGCATACGAACCACTAGAAAGCGTTGGTCTAGAAAGCCTTATGGAAAGGTATCATGAATATAGTACTAATCTTATTAGCTAGATGATAGATCTATTAGCATGTTAATCAACTGACATCGTTCAGGTTTTGCTCAAGATCTCTTTGTCGTTCTAGTCTTGCTGCACTGTGCAGCAAGATCAAGTCCACTTGGGTAATTATCGATCGACGATATTCCAAACCCGAATAAGATTTACCACCCATAGTAAATGCAGAGTGCACTTTGCTCTGCCTTGTATACATCTGACTTCGATTGACTTTCTTGCTTGGAGAGCCCAACCCATTACCTACCTAGTTGGAGACCAAGTAATCGCGTGCATGTACTCCGACATCAACATCTGGGTCTTTGCAGTGTCGTGGTCAACCATACGGTCATGAAAAGAGGGTAAAAGGACTGAATCGTGTAAGCAGCAGGTCGGAATACCTGAACGCGAGCTATCTGCGTTGGGCATGATTATCTGATGAAATGGGCGTTGCGGCACATCTGTAGGGGAAAACGGACTCTAGAATTTGCGGGTTGACGCGAAGTCGTTTTCCCGGAGCGGGTCTAATGTTGGGCCGATACGACAGCGTAAGGTACAACTGCCAAACTGCCAATTCAAACTTGGAGTTGGAACTTGGAACAACTCTCCACTTCGCACTCAGTTGCACAGTGCACTGCAGCAGCCCCTGAGATTCCTGTACATATCATGTCACATGTGGAGTGGTAGGCCGCCGATCGCTATCCTCACGAGTCACAAGAGCTTGTGAACGACCGTGAACCTTTTCCCGAGCAAGTCCAATACCTTTTTTTTTTTTAAATCACATCGGCCGGAACCACACAAGGCGTGGAATAGCATTTCGCCAGGAATCTTGTCGCACGCCCGACAACTATGGCAACACTCAACCGCAAATATGCAGCCTTACCGGACCTGGTAATATTTCCAGTACCTATGTTGTACAATTGCAAGTAGAATACTGACCGCCAAACAACAGGACTCGGCACCGGACATTTACGAGACACCTGAACTGACAGACGACAATTCAACCGTGCCGGTACGCCGCTTCCATTCTGAACACACACAGGCCCAACACTTATGGATAATAGACCACCACCAACAGAGCGCAGTCCGATGACGAATTCTACGACGTGGATGGAGATGACGATGATGAGAATGGGATATCCAGGACGAGATTGCGCATCAACGAGGCACGCTCTCGATTTTTGTCAGGCAACGCGGATACAAATACCTCAAGGTTTTCAGACCGCGTTGACGGAAAACGGAAATCATACAGGGCGTCTAGCCGCCGACAACGCATTCTACATGACGGCACATACGAGCTTGGCGATTTGTCGGGCGATGACGACGACGGCGGCGATGACGAAAGCTTGGAAAGAAAAATTGCTCGGCTGAAGAGAGAGGTGGAAGAGGCCAAGGCGGAATACATGAAACGGAGCACTACGAACAGCGGAGACTCTCAAAGTGAAGCTATTTCTACTGAAGGGCTGAGAAGTTTAAGTCATGTTCTGGACCAAATAGCAAAGCCCCTCGGAGTAGACACCTCGCAAGCACCGACAAACGCCGCGGTCCCAAAATTCACATCTGTCAACCAGGCTGAAGGTGTGCCGGCCGAAGACGGCGCCACATACACGATCAAATATGCACCCTCTTACGAACAGAGCCATGCCCTCGCAAAGGCCGCCGATTTCGACCGCCGGTTGCTGATGTTAGAGAATACTCTAGGAATCGGTTCGTCAGCAACCGAGACTGGCTCGAATGGATTGCTAAGAGCGATCCTCCCAACCCTTGACGGCTTGGAGAAACAAGTATCCACGCTTTCACAAGCATCGACGTCAAATCTGGACGCCATCAGCCGGCGCGTGCGTACGTTGGCCGCGGAGCAGGACAAACTCAATGAAACACGAGAAAAGGCCAAGGCCCTAAGAGAGGAACTGGGCAAGCAGAACCCGGCGCCAGTTGACGAGTCAGAGCAAGAGTCTAAGATAAAGGCCCTCTACGGGATCTTGCCTACAATTGAGAACCTCACACCCATGTTACCGCCGCTTTTGGATCGCCTGCGGTCATTGCGCGCCATACATGCCGATGCTGCGACCGCCAGCCAGACGCTGGAGCGCATTGAATCCCAGCAGATTGAGATGACTGGGGAGTTGAAGCTGTGGAAGGAAGGCTTAGAAAAGGTAGAGCACTCCATGAAGGATGGCGAAACTTTGATGAAGGAGAATGTCAAGGTGATGGAAGGCTGGATTCAGGACCTAGAGGCGCGAGCTACCAAATTTGCCTGAAATTGAAGCCACTTGGCATTCAGAGAACTTCCTCACCTCGCAGTACGATACCCCATCAGATATGAATTTCGAAGCAGTCTCATCTATTCCGGAGTTTTTCTCTCTTTGCAATCAGCTTCGTGCTCCGTGACCATTAGCCTGCCAGGGCGGCTATTTTCGCAGCCCTCCCATGTAGAGCTATCTATTGACAAGTTTTTATATGGCGAAGCCACCGTCCACGTCGTCCTCTACCCACAAAGTCCTTCCTTTGAACTCCCAACCTTGACTGCAGAAACACTTGAGGCCATCAGAAGCTTACTTTCGTCCGAATCAAATGTTACTGATCACTTAACTCAACCCAAGCTCCATAATTAAGAACGCCCTCGTGATAACTCAGGCCGCCGAGGACCTCTCGAAGAACTACAATAGAGCGCGTTGGCGTTATCCCGTCGACACTGTAGCCCTTGGATTTCGACCTGATCGACCTTGACCGCAAATGATGCCTGCAGGCGTGCCGGGGGAAGTTCCCCAACCTTTCTCCGAAAGATGTGATACGGACGCTTTCACATTAAGGAGAATGAGTTGGATCGAGGAATACATAAGTACCATTTGACTACCTAGGATGAATTGAACTTCCAATGGCCTCAGCTTTCCTGGAATCGAAATTGGGAGCTGTGTATAAACTGTAGAGGCACAGATTGGCCAAAAGTGCAGTCCCCCGGGTATGTGCCCGCTCTCATCACGTGATGGGGGTACCTGAAGCTCTATAAATTTCCACCTCGCGAGTGGCTCCGATTTTAGTGAAATTCTTCATCAGCACACAAGCTTTGTTCATTTGGCGGAGGTTACTTCACCTCCTCCATTCGTAGCGGCAGTTACTTTGATGATGCCAGTACTTGTGGTAAGTTGTCTGCGCCGAAGACTCGGCTTCTTTTTCTCACACCCTCTGTCTGAAATGATGCTCTAATAGCATGTATTACCTGAACATTCTGATGTTACTTTTTATCACCAAGATCTCTGATCCAGACCCCCGCTTTCCTGCTTCTTGCCCCATTGACGTTGCTGGCATTGAGCTGCTGCTAACAGTCCCTAAGACAAAGCTATAGGATATACTTGGCATCGTTTCGCAGGAGATATGCCTGCCTCTCCAGTTCCCAGCGGTCACTTCAACGTGCTGTATTTTGCCAACGCGAGCTCATATACTGGCAGAGACCACGAGGCTTGGCCAGCGCCTTTGCCTGTGGCTCGTCTATTCGCGGAGCTCGACTCCAAATATCCTGGCTTTAAGAACAAGATATTGGCATCGTGCATGGTGACGGTCAATCTTGAATATGTAGATGCCACTCATGTTGGTGATGACACTGGTCCGGTGATCCAGGAGTTTGACGAGGTTGCCATCATACCACCCGTCAGCTCTGGGTAGAGCCAGCAAGACCAACGGCGGCCCCTGGATTGGCGCAAAGTGCGTTCACAAGATCTTGACGTGCCGTGCCCATATTCTGTTTTGACTGTATCCGCAGCCTAGGTAGTTATATGTTAGATGCGTATCAGGAGTCTTGAATTGCCTTTGGCATGCTGCTCTTATCCTGCGGAGCAGACGATCTCGCTCCTAGAAAGACGAATAAATATCAGTTCCGGCACAAACACCACCCAGAAATTGCATGTACCTATCGTAAGCTATAGCCGACGTCTCGTCCAAGTCGAGAACAACGCGTCCATGTCCATGTCTACAGACCTCGCATCGCAGTTGGTTGAGCCCAAGTCGAGCGTCTGATTGAGGCGGCTGAGGAATTTGTACCTTTTCCCTAGGTACCTTTCGTCTAGTTTGATTCCCACTTGCTGATTCCTATCGCCCTTAATATTCGTCGACCCCATCACACGTGCGTGTGGTCTATTGACGTCAACGTACTCCATGCTTCGCGTGAGTATCTACACTCCGTACGAAAGAAATGTCATGCCGCATGCGTGTAGCACCCCTCCTATGGTACTTTTGTCGCGACAAACACCATGCCAATGGGCAAATATGGCGAGACCATGGGTACAAGAAGACGATTAGAAGACACGACGGATTGAGCGTTCGTGCCCTCCCGTTAACCGGCGAAAAGGCTTGACATGTTTCCGGGCGGATGGCGTTTGTCCGCACAGAGGCTGTGACGAAGTGTCACAAAGTCAGTCAGTCGTCTATATGTGCTAATTCCAAGACAGCAGTTGTCTTGGAATCGTACCCTTTTGTGGGGTGGGTAGCTCAGTTGGATAGCACATTGACTGGCCGTTACAGAGGCGATGCTATGTTCAGAAAGTGCCAATGGACAGGTAGGTCAGCCAGCCAAAGCTACCTAAAGCAACAACTCGAGCTTAGAAGAACTCCATTGTCTCCAATTGCATCACGAGATAGGTACAACATATGTTAGGGCACGTGCGTTCCAGGACTGTGCAAGTTCCAAGGAGTAGAGAAACTTGTTGAGGTTTGACACTAAGAGAGTACATATCCACAGACAATGCTTATGTCGTTTCTATTCAAAGATCTTGCCCTATCAGGTAGTTTCTGGTACATCTCCAGGTATCTCAATTCTCTAATTTCCTTTTTGAGATATAAGAGTCGCTTCTATACCACGTCTATCGATGTGTTTGTTTGATTCATCTATTCATTCATATATGCCTTGGACACGCTTGACCGCCATCACGACTAAGGCGACCTAGGCCCATTAAACTGATTGGCCGTAGATTCGACACTGGAAATGTCGCTTGCTGATAGAAGATCACGCTCTGTCTCATCCACGTCCTCTTGCTCCCTGCCGCTTCTGCCGCCATTGGCAGCCTTGAGAACAGGAATCCCCAAGCGGCTTCTAAATTCACCATGGCCTGCTTCATACCTTTGACCCATATTTACCATGTGCATGACTTCCTTGAGTACTTCACCTGTCTCGTCCATGGCTGCTAGAAAGCGTGCCAATTCTTTGCACAATTCCCAATCTCCCTCCTCAATGGCGCGTGACAGAACACGCACCGACTGGTCTGTGGACGACTCTAGCTCCTCTAGAGTATGCAGCACAATCAGGTACCCCCCTGCCGTCTTCAGAGAGCCCCGTTGTAGCGATTCTTCAAATAGCTCCGCCACAGGCGGTAGATAGGCAAACAACGTCTTCCATTGCCGCGCCTCGGTCTTTCTAGTGCACTGCAGCACCACGTCAAGATACTCCTTGGATGACGACAAGAGTGAGAGCACCCGGGGTAGGACCGCGTCTTCAGGTTTGGGGCATGTATCGGCCTCCTCGTCTAGTACACGGTGCAGGAGGATTTCCAACCCGTGCGACAGGTATTCCAATTTTTGATATTGTTCGCACAGTTCGCCTGCTTCGATTATCCGGCTCTGTCGCAGGTAGAAACGTAAAACATCGGGCAAGAATAAATGTGTCTAGCAAGCAGCGGGCGCACTGAGTTAGTATCGTGATCAACAATTGTTTACTTGATCGATCATTTGAGATTCCTTGTCGTTATCTCTCTTCTTTTCCTCTTCTCGGAAAGACACTTACCCTGATGGCGAAATGGAAAAACGAAAAGGTGACATCGCGTCGTTGGATCAAATCAGACTCGACCCCCAAGACAATGCCCTTCTCTAAGAGCACAGAGAGTGGATAAAAGTCGACTGGAACTGAGACAGATGGGGGCAATTCCTTGCTATTGTGGAGCGATGTTGCGCCGAGTATTTCGTTAATGTTCGGCCAAGCCTTGATATCCATCCCATCAAACAGCCAGAGGGAATGCTTCAGAGCAAGGGGACCTCGTTTCGTCGATGTATCTTCAGACTGCTGAGCCATATTGAGCAAAGGTTGGTCCCTCATGCTGGCATGATACTCGACGTTATGTGCAATGATGCGCATATCGTACTTCAATTGACCCTCCTCGTTGAGCGAGGGGCTGAGGAGCACGAGCTTTCCATCCACCAAGAAGATGACGGATGCCACCGCTACATCCTGAGATGGGTCCCCATCTGTGATCTGGCTCTCTGGCAAGATCCAGCTGAGTCCTCGAACCCTGGCCGGAGATCGTACGATGCCGTGGAACGCAATCTGTCCTACCTGCACCAAGCGAACTGAGTCGGATCCTGGAGTAAATATGAAATGATAAAGAATATTTTCGTACGTATACACGAGAAGTGAATCCTCTCCGGAGGTTGTCACCAGGACCGCCGGCGCGGTAATTCGTTGTCGAAATAATGCTTGAGTCAAGTCGAGCGCAGTGTCCCGGGAAAACAGACGTAGCTCGTATGTTCTATTACTCTCGACCGCGGCAATAAGGATATTTTGGTACCAGCACATGCCACCGCGAACCTGAAACTCATTTTCCATCTCTTCCGTGACAAAGGTTTTCCATCTTCCACTGTTAACACTATAATGAGCGAGCCCTCGGCGCCCAGCGACCGCAACGTACCGCCCATCTGATGATATAACTGTCTGCCGAATGGGCCACTGGTTCAAAAGATAGACGGGGGGGATTTTAGAAGTGTGCCACAAGAACGGCTCAGCCGATATGGTGGTCATATCAGGGAGATCGTATCCTCGATAGACCATGACTGCTGTCGGTGTCTGGAGAACCGTTCGGAAGACATTTGCTTCGTGATAACAGCCAGTTACCGCGTTCTTAGCCATCTCGAGACTCCATATAGCTTCATGATCGGGCCCTACAAGTAAAAGTTCCGAACCGCCGCCAATCCAGGCGGCGGAGCGACACCCTACCAGCCACTTCTCCTCGTTTCCGCTTGAAATGCGAGCATCGGCTCCAAAACTGTTGCTTCCCAGCTTGCCAAACATGCTCCATGTCGACCAGCCCCTTTCGAAACCTGCGAAGAGACAGTATCCATCTGGAGAATATGACAGTGTTGTGAAGACTCCTGCAGCTGTGGTGGATACAGGTATGCGTTGCTTGTGCGACAGTACAATGTTGCCCGCATAATCACGGACCGAATAAACACGGACTATGCCATCTGCACAACCAACTGCGATGAGCGAGAATCGCGCGTTGATCACGGCTTTGACGGCAAAAGTTTCCAAAGATTCAGGGTTGTGGAAACAGTGGCCACAGAACAAACGCTTGTCATCTGAATCGTCATGGTTAGCGTCCGCATGCAACACTTGGCGTTGCACGGCGTATGCCCGTCCGTCACTCGTAATCCATGTTGCCAGGTTCATCGGTCTGTCGTATGTCATTTCAACGATCGATGATTTGTTCTCAACCCATTCCATTCTGCTTATGAGCTCAGTTCTGGTTTGATTCCCGGTGCTGTCGGGGGTCCATCGTATGCACTGTACTGCTGCCGGTTTTCTTGTCGCCACAACTAATTCGTCGTCGAGCGCCAATACACTCTCTATCCCAGCGTCGATCTTGATCACCATCCGAAATCGTACACTGACGTCACGCACGCCTGGGCCCTCTCCTGGACCCCAAAAGATTTGGTCTCCCTGTAGTCCTGCCTGAGAGCCAATGAGACTCTGCTTCCGTCGTTGTATGTTGTGGTAGTTGGGGAAGTGCGGTTTATAAACGCAAGACTCGCCATCCGTTGCTATAGAATAGGTTATCAGGTAGCCCTTGGAGGTGTGCACTACCAGAATGGCCGAATCTCCGCGCAGGAGGAGGTCGACATTGGTCCCGTAAGATCTGATGGATAATTCGGATCGCACGACAAGAGCAAGTATAACGGTAGGCTGTAACATTTTCAGTGTATGCCTCCGCGAGCCTGTCCAAACTATTTAATGGGAAATTGGCAGTGTCGTGAAAGGGAAGGCAGCTCACCTTGGTTTGCCATAGCGTGATACTTGTAGCCGTGGCCACGCCAAAGACGTGACCAGTGCGGGCGACGCACAAGGCGAGCACAGGATCTTTCAAAGGAAGAGCATCTCTATTTCCCGAGCCATTCGAAATTGGTATATCCTTGCTCGCAGTTTGAAAAGCGAAGTCATCTTGTTCGATTGACTGCACGGCTGGTGTGGCTGGCGTGACAGGTGTTGGCGGAGGCTGAGCGTCGACATCGCTTTCGTTCGTCGCATTTGAGCCACGAATGTGGTCATGCTGTTGGCTGACGGGATGCGATGAGCTCGAGCTACCAGGTTGCTCTAAACCATCATGCGACACAAACAAGTTCAGTTCGGGGGTGCGACCGCTGCTCGTGGCATATATTCGCGGAGTGCCAATGGGCCAGTACATGATGACCGCCTTCCTGCAATCAACTATTGACAGCGTTCAGCGTTCGGTGGATGCGACTAGACAATTGCAATCTCGGAGTCATCTCCATGGATTGCGACGCGTTGGGAGAATGGCGCTCGGCTTCATTGGTTGGTTGTATTCCGAGGTTGGCAGCGCCGATGGCAGGCGATGATAGAACTGGATGATGATGGCGGATGCGCAGGTTCACAAGGAGAAGTGGTTGTAGGTACGTACTCCGTAGACAATGATACATTCTCACCTAAAATGTATTAGCGCGGTTTGCTACCTACTCCACTGGCGCGCGTGGCGGCGCGTCTATTGGAGGAGCGCGGAGTTGTGGACGAACGCCTGATTACGTAACACTGAACCTCAGAGCCAACTTCTTTTTCACTCTCGGCACATATCTATGATGTATCTTGCAACTTGTCCACTCCTGAAGTTTATTAAAAGAGGTTCTCCTATGTATGTGGCTGCGGCATCTCTATCTACCGTTTCCAAGAGCTCTGCCACATTTCTGCTCACACCTTTGGGCTACGTGGGCCTTTACAATTGTTGTCACCATCGACATCAAAGCTCTGCAGGGGTCTCAACTTGATAAATGGCTGAGACGACACCGGTTCAGCAGATACCGGATCATGACAGCATCATCAAGGTGCACAGCAGCGCAGGTGACCAATTTCATGTTGTGTCATCCGGGTAGGAGTAACATAACGTGAGTTATCGCGATAGAAGAGGCCGGTATCGGCCGGCCTCCGGACCAAGGTAGGTACCATGTAGGCAGCACGCCCCAAGCTCAGAACGTCTCGACTAGCAGGGGGTAGCCAGCCAACCGGAGGCGAGCGGAGCCCCGAGCTGTACCAAACCAGCAACTCGGCGGAGAATTCTGAACGACCGACGCCTTTTTACGGAGTCGATAATGCCTGGCCCACCGACGATTTGGCTCCTGCGAGGAAACGAATGCCATCCATCTGCTTATCGCATCGTAGGTAGTACGGAGTACATACATACCTTGACATTAGCAAACGCCATCTTGACACAGACACAGTGGCACACCAAATAGGCAGCCAGCCATGGCGCTAGGAACGGCATGGCTGATATCGGACGCCGAGGCCATGCGCCGTCCTACAATTTACGACAGACAGCAAAAACGAATTCGAATCAAATCGGCAGCTGCAAGCCTGCAACCCTGTGAATTGTAATCACCACCCTGCTTCTTTCCCTCCTTCTTCTCCTCCTTCTTCTTCTCCTTCTCCTTCTCGTGTATCTTCGAAATTTCAGCTTTGTCTGACCCCATCAGCTTCCTCGGCAGTATTCAACATGGCTATTCTGCAACCTACCAGCGGGCATGCCCAATCTCTTGAGGCCAACTTCGATGGAGCCAGCATCACAAGCAATGGCACGATTTCTCGTTCATCGATCCTTGCGGAGATCAAGGAAAGGAGAGCCAAGTCTGGCAATCTTGTTGCTGGAGTCGCTGCCGCATCAGACAGTGACATGTTCAAAGGCCCTGTGAGTTGGTCATGTGTAGTAAACTCATATTCAGATGCAGACAAAGCGGCGGCCTAACGGCGTAGAAGACAGTGGGAAAGCCTAGAGCGAGGCGATGGGACAGTCAGTTATAACTCACAGCCTTGTGTAATTGTGCGTCACTTCACCAAACTGATCAAGTATGCATCTAGGCCACTTAACCAGGGAGAGTCTCGAAAGAAAGCCGTGCACTCTCAAGCAAGCGGCCCACCATCTTAAAAAGCCCGGTCTCATCTCTCTTGGCGGTGGACTGCCGTCCAGTGAAACGTTTCCATTTGCTGAAATCAGCTTGAAAGTGCCTGTAGCTCCTCACTTCTCGGAATCAGACACTCTTGAAAGAGGGCAGGCAGTGGCGATTGGCAAATACGATGTCCGTGACCACGGAGGGACCTACGACCTGTCGATTGCCCTCAACTACGGCCAGTCTACTGGTTCAGCCCAGATGATGCGTTTTCTGACCGAGCATACCGAGATTGTCTGCAATCCCCCATATGCTGACTGGCGGATCTGCCAAACGATCGGCAGTACTGGAGCTCTGGAGCAGATATTGAGAATGTTTTGCGACAAAGACCGCAATGATTCGGTTTTGACTGAAGATTTCAGCTTCTCTACGGCTCTAGAGACTATTCATCCTCTCGGAATCAAGGTTTTTGGCTCTCCCATTGATGATGAGGGACTGGTGCCCGAGGCCATGGATCACATTCTCACCAACTGGGACGCAATATCCCGCGGTGCCAGGAGGCCCCATATTCTCTACACCGTTCCCTCAGGTCAAAACCCCACAGGGGCTACCCAGAGCCTTGAGCGTCGAAAAGCTATCTACGCTGTCGCTCAGAAGCACGATTTGTTCATCGTCGAGGACGAGCCATACTACTTCCTCCAGATGCAGCCGTATACTGGTCGTGGTCATCCCGAAGTCCCTCCACCTGCAAAGGTCGAGGATTTTGTATCGTCGCTGATACCAACGTATGTCAGCATGGATTTGGATGGCCGTGTGTTGCGCATGGACTCTTTCTCCAAGGTTTTAGTGCCAGGCTCACGACTCGGTTGGGTTGTTGGATCCGAACAAATCATTGAGCGATATCAACGCCATGCCGAAGTGGCCAGTCAGGGGCCTAGCGGCTTCTCACAGGTCATTTTGTACAAGTTACTCGATGAGACATGGGGGCATGAAGGTTATCTTCAATGGCTAATGAATCTCCGCATGCTGTATACTAGGAGAAGAGATGCCTTGCTGGCCGCTTGCGAAGACCATCTTCCTCAGGATATCGTGGCCTGGACACCACCAGCTGCCGGCATGTTTGTAAGTCATGGACACTTCTCTTTCACCTACTCTTTCTCTCTTATGCTATTTGATGAGATACAATTGGAAGAGAGATTTGAAGACTTCTTCTCATGCTATTTAAATCACAGTTGTGGCTCAAGATAGACTACTCCAAGCACCCTCAAGGCAGCACCAAGGCTCTTGAAGAAGTTGAGCAGGAAATCTTCGACTCCTGCATCGATGGCGGTGTTCTCGTGGCCCGTGGCTCCTGGTTCCTGGCCGAGAAACAGAAGCCCATGCCTGGACTTTTCTTTCGAGCCACGTATGCTGCCGCAAGTGAAGAGAACATGAACGAGGCGATTCGACGCTTCGGTCAAGCCGTACGAGCGAGTTTTGGCAGGTAATGAGTAGCACTGCCTACCCAGGTGAATGTCTACATTCATTGCGTGCTCATGGTCCAGCAACGGTATCAAGGAAGACGTGGCTTATGCCCAGACACGCAAGCGAGGTACACAGGAAATTCAAGAGTAGAAACACAGACAAGAGACCTAACCGTGAGTCTCTAAGCTGAACTTGTACGCTTTCATTCTGTAGCTTCCATATTTATTTTATATAACCCCAGACATGCGTCTTCCGTATCCAAGAGCAAAGTCATCCTTTTCGTCCCCGAATTTAACACGTGCGAGAGACTGCGGGTTCATTTGTCTTTCAGGCTCTCAAAACATGTCACATGGATCAAGCAAATCACTCCGTCACGATGGGTCATAATATCCAGGCATCGATCGCACCCGCACGCGCCCAGGAAATCGAAGGAGAGAAAAGGCTCCGGGGGTTTATGACTTCTCCTCACTTTCCCAAAACGCAACATGAACACCCTGACCAGGCGACAAGACCACGTCGGCCTTAAGAGCAGGGTTACCGCCATCGAGCGCAAACATGTGGCTTTCAAGCCGGCTGTATCGCTGAAACATCCTCACGAGAACATAGCTCATCTCAGTAAGCGCAAATTGCTGGCCGATGCAAATGCGGGGGCCGGCGTTGAAAGGAATGTACTCATAGGGTTTCGGATGCCAGTGTGTCCAGCGCTCGGGGCTGAAGACAGCGGGATCAGCGAAAGTTTCTGAGATAGGGGGGTACAGCTCCGGCCGGCGCTGCATGACGAGGGCTGAATAGCCAATCTTTGTGTATTTAAGGACGGGAAGGGGCTCGGAGGCGTCGGGGCCGCCGCCGCAGGGGAGGGTGCAGTCGCGAAGGGCGATGCGGACATTAAACGGCACGGATGGGTATAGGCGGAGAGTTTCGTTGATGACGGCCTTGAGATAGGGCATGTTCTTGAGGTGCTCGTACGTGGGAGGCTTTGCAGGGCCGACGATTTCGAGGATCTCGCGTCGCATCTTGGCGAGGCATTCTGGGTGGCGGGCGAGTTCATAGATGGCCCAGGATAGGGTTCCAGCTGTGGTGTCGCGGCCGGCGAGGAGCACAGCGACGACCTGATCACGGATTGTTTTGCGATCGCGCGTGAAGAGGGCAAGGCGGTGGAGAAAGGTGTAGCCCTTGTCGGATGTGCCCTTTGACTCTACTTCCTCGGGCGTCATGCGCAACGTCATGTCGATGAAGCGGCCTAAGAAGTCGTTGATGATACGCAGATCAGATCGGTACTTGAATTTGGGTATCAGATGGCGGAAACTGCGCGCACGGGAGGTGAGATTGTGGAAGCGTTGGACGTTGTTGAAGGCTTCTGCGAATTCTTGCTTGGGGCTGCTAGAGAGCGTGCCGTTTTGCGTGGTCAGTCATTCTGGATTGGATTTCTTGATTCTCAGTTCGTTCAGTAGGGACGGAATGCCAAGCATGTCAGCCGTGACGTTGAATGGGAGTAGTTGATAGGTACCTCATGGATTTGACGTCGGCGCCGAGAAGAAAGTCCGTGGCCACATCAAGGGTATATCGATAGAACAAGTCGGCTATGTCCAGGACCTGTCCATTCACCTTCTTCATGTCAACAGGCTGATTCTCGTCTTCCAAGGCGCCGCCGTTGGCAATGGCACGGAAGAGCGTCTCCATATGCGTCTCGAAGCACTGGAGGTCGCTGACACGGTCCTTCGTGAACAGCGGCCGCAACATCTGTCGACTGTTCTGCCACGAGGCCCCGTCAGTAGCGAAGATGCTGTCGCCGAGAAACTCATGCCATTCGTCATGGAATTCCTTTCCCTTGCCATAGTCAGAGAACTGCGTGGCCAGGATGGCCTTGATATTGTTGGGGTCTACGGTGAATACGACACGCTCATTGATAATGCGCGCTTCCACCGTGGCGCAATTTCGGCGCCCACCCAGAAAGAATCCCCTCCAAACATCCATAGTTGCATTCGTCTGGAGAGCCTGTACGCTTCTGTAGACGATATCCAAGCCTTTTTGTAAGATTACGTCAGTCACAGGAGGAAACAGTTAGCAAGCCCAGGTGGATGGATCACAAGCTTACCAAACGGCATCCATGTGCTCACATCAATGCCATGATTGCCGAGACGCTTGAGGCGCAGATTCTCGTCTAACCTGTTCACCACGAGGCGAAGGACCAAGGCAAGTAGGATGAAAATTGCTATAGATTTGGCGGAGAGATGATCCGCGATGGCTTCTATGACAACCATCTCGGGAGAGAAGGTTTATTCGAAGAAAGAGCTTTTGACTTTTATAATGCGTGACAAGAATGAGTCACCGTGAGTATCTTTCCAGAGCGACAACATTCTTGCTTCGGACCGGTAGCAAGCTGATGGCTTTAATATAGACTCCAGGGCAAAGTGAAGGCGAGCTGGGGCCCGGCGAGCAGTCAGGTGGGCCATGGGCCATAGCTGCGATCAAAAGTGCTCATGCACAGTAACACAGTTTCACCGATTCCGCGTGTAGATCGACGAGACTTGACTTCTTGGAATTTGGCTGTCTGCATGTGGCAAAGTGGTGTAGCGTATTACATACGTAGCTGAGGTTTAGCGTTTGTTAGCCTGGCCCTGACAGGATGGTACATAGGTATGTAGTAGGTACGTATGTACACACATACATCTCTAGTATAGTGACAGAATCTACCTACTTTTGGAAGAACCCTGGTTCATGCATAACGGATACACGCGGTACCGCCACGATGCACCATGCCTAGAGTCTCATGAAGATCACCTACTAGGTACAGTCCGACAGCTTCCAAGTCATGTACATGCGCCAAGCCGGCCGAGGCTATTAGGTTACAGGTATGTACATACATATCTAGAAGGCCTCGGCACCGGATCGTCCCTGGCTCTCTGCTTTGATCTACCAGGTATGTATGTATAGGTATGTACGTACTCTGTACATACTTCGTAGTCCATTACCCCGCACGCGAGACATGACGTAGGTCAGATAAAGTCCTACGGTTGGGGCTGCCAGTGATAAGGAGTTGTTTACGAGTTGAGAGTCCGGGTAAGTCGGTTCGCTACATCTCGTCGGAGGATAAGGTAAAAATGTCTAAACTAGTAAGCTTGACGAGCTCAGGAGAGCACAGGCAGGCTATCCCGCATGATTGTGCAACACCATGCACCAATCGACAAATCCCACGCTTTTGTTTGTACCTACATATCAACACTCTTTTCAATTGGACGTTAACGGGATTTTGAAAATGCCAATGTGCCAACATCAGAACATATTTAGGTCTGAACAATGGCGACTTTTAAGCTTTTTCAACGAACTGACATTTTCTCCAGGGTAGTGGATATTCTACCTAGGACCTAGGTACTTCAGAGCGCTAAGCCAAGGCAAGAGTGTGCGAGGACAGAATCACGTGACCAGTCACGAGGTCTTGCAGATTAATCATCCTTTTGAACATCTGCGCTCGAATCAGCATCATCATATCAGCTGCCTATCTGTCACCTTTGTCACCACCCACGTTCTCGATAAACTCTTCACTGTTCACCCACGTGCACGGCTTCGACATCACGACCGTCCCCTTATCACCCTGTTCAACAGCGCAATTCTCCCGTGCAGCGGAGCTGTTCAGATCAGAAACTTGTCGAACGCTCGAATTTAGCCGACCATTCGTTGACGACGCGATCGGCGTATCGCAATAATACTCTATAACTACCTGCTCTCCCTTCCTCGAACATACATGGTCATTGCTGCGGATAGCATACTCTAAAATCGACTGCACACCATGCCCGTCGAGGTCGCTCTGAATACGCCTCTGGCAGAGGCGCTTAGCACCGCGATCCAGCCCAAGCTACTTGAGGTGGGATGGGGAACTGGCGCCGATGACTCCGCGCTCGCCGAGTATATTATCCTGATGCTGGCCAACGGAAAGACTCAAGATCAAATCGCCGCAGACCTATCAGGGGATCTGCTGGGGTTACCTGCCGACGATCCCAGTGTCCACAGCTTTTCAAGATGGCTTTTTGAGCAGATCGAATTACTTAACTCCCAGCTGAATGGTGGCCAGGTTGAGGGCGCTGTTCCTGTTGAGGAGGTCTCTCAAGACCAGATGACAGGCGTAGAAATGGACACAGACATGAATACGAATGATACATCGCAACTGAATGCGTAAGAATAAGTGCCTCCCCCGAGTTCACGACTCTCAAATCCAACATTGAACTGACACAAATGATACTAGCCCCACCGGACCAAAGTCGATGCGAAACGGCAACTTAAGAGGTGCTCGAGACAAACGAATGCTCGGTCACATGTCGAAAGCCATGGATCGATCGGCAGACGCTGCTCTGCACCGCGTGCGTGGCGGTGGTAACGAAAGAATCACCACACACGGCCGTAATCCCCCATCTGGACCAAGAAACGTGCAATCGCGCATGCAACGGACCAACCGTGCCGGGGTTCTACAAGCGGGGCTTGCCGCCGGACCTCAAAGCGGCGCATGGATGATGACGGGTCAGCAACCAAACCAGATGGAACTCATGGCGATGCTTGAACAACAAAACCAGATGATGTATCAGCTCTCACAGCAGTTGATGAATGGTACCAACAATAACAGTAACGGCCATAACAATAATCACAACAGCGGATTCGGAAATCAGCGTCGGGGGGGCAAGTCCCTGTTCGACCGAGTTCAAGATCCCAACAGGAGAAGGGGCTACCACAACGAACAAGGCAGCGCTGATGGCTTCAAGAAGGAGACCGTCGACATGGGTAATGGGGGAGAAGATGTTGACATGTCGGGCGAGAATCGCGAGCCCCCAAATCCCGAGGGAATAGTGTGCAAGTACAACCTACACTGCACCAACAGAGACTGCAAATTTGCACATCAATCGCCAGCTGCCCCTCCAGGGGCTTCAATCGACATTAGCGATATGTGTAGCTTCGGAGCTGCTTGTAAGAATAGGAAGTGCGTCGGCCGTCATCCTTCTCCGGCGACCAAGCTCGCACACCAGAGCGAGCAAGAGTGCAAGTTTTTCCCTAATTGCCAAAACCCAAGATGCCCGTTTAAGCACCCATCGATGCCTTTGTGCCGCAACGGCGCCGGCTGCACAACGGAAGACTGCAAGTTCACTCACGTCAAAACTCAGTGCAGGTTCAACCCGTGCTTGAATCCCACCTGCCGTTTTGCACATGAAGTGGGCCAACAAGGAGGGTTCAAGGATAAGGTCTGGACTGCCGATTCGGCCAAAGAGCATGTAAGCGAGAGGAAATTTGTGGATGAGACTGCACCTGAAGAACTTGTCAAACCCGATGGAGATGCAATGGTTGATCACGCACAGGACACCGAGGTTATAGTGTAGCTGTTGCCGGCGGTTTATGTAACTTGAATCGCAAGTAAAAGCTTGGCTCAGGGAAAAAGACGAGACATAGAAATAGCAGAGCATAGCTGGTACGGTCAAAACTGTTCCAGTGCTCGCCAGCACTAGGTTTGATGATTGAAACTTTTGTCAGACGTAAGGGCCATGTTATTGATGATGATTTTCTAACTTCGTCGCGGTGGAAAGACATGATATGGGGCATGGAAAGCGTTGAGTATTATGGCTGAGGGAGGCGGAAAAAATCGCATCACTTCTTGCGCATCACTTCTTGCCTGCGCACACGCGTGCTTCTCATCTGGGAAAGTCAAAAGGGAGGGAAACGAGAGGGGAGGGCAGGAGGACGGAACGGTTTAGAGGGAAAGGCAAGCATGGAGCGTTGTTCGCTAGGTAGCGGCAACCGAAGATGTCATAGACAGGAAACCAACTAGGTAGAGCATCGACTTTTCTGGCTGTTCGATCGCATGTGCATGATGTTTGCTAATAATAACTTCCAATCGTACGGAGTAGACATTGGACAATGTACGTACCTATGTATGTATGTACCTGTAGGTACGGGAGTACCTCACATTGGCCCACTTCAACTCTGCCACTCAACCTCCAACTTCCAAAACATTGAACGACCAGCCTGACATGATTAATCGAATGACCGAGCCTCAGATCCCATACGACACTGCATGCCAAATGCTAATGTCATGGCATATAATGCAATGAATCGCAGACCTGTAGAAGATGCCGCAATGGCCTTGATCTCGATGGCATCTGCCAGTCGGACCAGCTCCAGCTTCAATTGCAGTACCCGAGCTCGAATACGTCCAACCGATCTATCACGCCTCTTCACGACCGTCCATGCTTCGACAGCTCTGTGTTATAGCAGGTCAAGAAAACAGCGTCAAAACTGCCAACTGTCAGTGACATGGGCCGACCAACGCAGGCATGTTTCGCTCAACGTCAAGGGACATATTGCCGTCGTGGGAGGCGGTTTGACGGGCCTTACGACGGCGTATTACCTGGCCAAACAGCTCCCGCCGACGGCAAAAATCACCCTCTATGAGGGTAGTGACCGGCTCGGGGGCTGGATCAAAACCGATCGCGTGCCAGTTAACGTTGGTGGCGTGAAGGGCACAGTCAGTTTCGAGAGAGGACCTCGGACATTGTCGTCGTTGCACACGAGTACCTGGCGATTTGATGATCTTGTCCTCTACGACATGGTATACGATGCTCATTTTTACCCGTTTTCTCTACTCCTACCTCTGTCTTCCTTTCCAGTACTATTACAAAAAATCAACAGCAATTAACATGCTCCGTCACATTAGGCCCTGGATCTCGGACTTGAGCTCTTTACGCCTCGCGACCAGCCTCGCTATATCTACTATCCAGACCATATTGTCAAAATGCCCCCCAACGCAACCATAGCAGAATGCATTCGCGAGCCTCTCTTTCAAAAATCGATCTTCGCAGCATTAGGATTCCTCTTGCGCCGTCTACGTTTTCAGCTGCGCCGCAGTCTGAGTTCCTACGATCTTCCTCATAGGGACATGTCTATATCGCAGTGGCTATATGAGGTGACCGGGAGCGTCAGCGTGGCCGAAAACTTTGCATCGGCTATGACTCACGGCATATATGGAGGCAACATCGATTATTTGAGCGCCTGGAGCGTTCTCGAACGCTTTTGCGTCATGTATTATGCGCCCAACTGTGGGGCGGACTCAAGAATCATGCCCGTGAGGGAGCGTGAGTTTTTGTCAGAGCTAGCGCACGATCCAGAGATTCGTCGATTGGCACTCAAAGCGCAGGGTACATTGTTGCACTTTGGAGGACATGGCCTAGAAAGCCTTCCCAAAGCGCTGGAAAATGCTTTAAGCAAAACAGCAAACGTGGAGATCAAGAAAGGACGACCGGTTACGAAAATCAGTTTCGACGCGACGAAGGAAAAGGTCAATATTACGACGGGGAGCTGGGGAAAACAGCAGCATAGGCCTGGCCAACCTACCAATACATCATCTTCATCGTCAGCCTCAACATGCTCATACGACCGCGTCATTTCCACCCTGACAAGCCAGGACCTAGCGCGCGTCACAGGCGATAAGCTTGAAATCCTGAAAGGTACACGATCAGTGTCCATCATGACGGTCAACTTGTGGTACCCCCAGAAAAATCTCAAGCCGCCCGGCTTCGGCTACCTCATTCCGCGTTCCGTCAGTCACGAACAGAACCCAGAGCGTGCCCTAGGCGTCTTCTACGACTCAGACGTCGGCGCCGCCGCCGGCCCCGATGAACCGCCCGGCACCAAGCTCTTCGTCCTCATGGGAGGCCACTACTATGACTCAGGCGCACCTCCGCCTACAGAGGCAGAGGCCATCGACCAGGCTAAGTCTCTTCTGGAGCGTCATCTCGGCATCCCTGCTGATACACCGTGCTTCGCGCTCTCGCGCTTTGCGAAGGAGTGTATTCCGCAGCACTTTGTTGGTCACGTTAAACGTATGAATATCGCGCACATATTCCTCACCCAGGAATTCAAGGGCAGACTCGCCGTAGCGGGTGGCTCGTACTCCAAGATTGGCGTCTTAGGCTCCGTCCGCGCAGGCTACGATATTGCTAGACAGACCGTCCGGGCCTCTGACGGCTGGACAACCACCGGCCTTGAGTATTCCTTTGAATGGCCAGGGCCTTTTGAGGAGGTGCCGGTTTCTGAGATAACGGTCCGGAATTTGTAAGGAAGAGGCTCCTGTAGGAGAGACGGAGAGAGCAGGAAGGCAAGGATGGGAATTGAGAGCCGGGATTCAAGTAGGTGACAGGCGTTTAAGATAGGTAAAAGAAGATAGAGATGTATCGCATTTTCCTTTCAAAACCATTTTCGTCAAGAATTACATTGAATCTGCCTGACTCATATAATATATTTTTGCGCCTACTGCATTATGATTTGATACAAACTTAGCGTGTAAAGCTTTTCATTACCTACGCTTCAGCGTAAATTTCCAAACTCACGCGCTTGAAGGCCGCGACAGGATAGAGCATCATAACGATGCATCCGCCTACCTAGGTGGCCAGCTCTTAATCCCCCCCCGGTGCATCAACGCAAACGTATTCCCATTTACTCCCCTTGAACTTCCATCCAAAAGGACATTGTAAAACCAAGGCGGCCACCCCCAGATATGCAAACAAAGACGCACGGGCAATATATTCGATTCTGGGCTTCTGGACCTGATGTGAATTGGTATGAGGCTAACTCCTGTGTGATACGCGTATGTATGTAGTCTTTGACTTCCGTTAAATATGTCATAATTCGTAGCAACGAGAACAGTAGTGAGATAGAAATAATTGAAGAGGAAAGGAGAAGGGGGTAAAAGGCACTCTAAAGGAGTAGACCAACACGAGTGACGTGTGTATAATGGGGCCATGCTCTGCTCGAACCTAAATGATATATAGGTGGAAGAGGTGTATAGAACAACGGTTGAAGTTGATGGCTTTCTGGGGCCGTCCTTCTTCTTTCAAGCTTTAGGCTTTGATACTGATCCAGCGACTTTCGATTTTTTTTTTCATTTGTCAAAATAGTGCTCGTGTCAACGAGTAACAAAGAATGAAGGAAGGCTGGCTAGTCTAGGACGACAACTTCGTTGTCATCAGCCGGGGTGTCTGTTAAAAAGTTGCGAACGGCTTCGTCAACGGCCAGTAACATGGCCACGACGCCGTTCTGAGGCCGACCCGCGGCACCTGTGGCTAGTCCAATCCAACCCTCGCCTTTGCTGTCCCAGACTCTCTTCAAAGCTCTTGATATATCATCTTGCGAATTCGGGTCGGTATCGGATCGCCACACGTGCCACCATGCTTCGCCGCGACGAGACTTCATCTTCACGTCTACCGAAACAATCTTGAGGCTCTGGGTTTCGTGTATAGCGCCGATTGTGTAGGTGAGATTCATCCACGCGGCTGTTTTCATGGAGAAATCAAAGTATCCACGTCCGGCCGCGATAAAAGGTACCCACAGACTCGCAATCTCGTCGATAGCCTGCAGCGCTGGCAGAGATGTAGGCAACCAGGACATGAGCCGGCTGATTCCATCATCACAGTTGACCAGCTGTCTCATGACATCAAGCACTCGTAGATGGGGATTGCCCTTTTCAATTTCGATTTCGATGTCTTGCTTGGAAAGATCCAGGACCACACGCCAACGCTTGTCCGTCCTCGATTCTTCTCCACGTGTCTGGTCTTCACCGTGGCTCTGTTCGACTTGCTGTTGCCGGCGACTCGTGAATTCACTGTAGTAAAAAGCTATTCGCCGCAACGTCACTGTATCCGTGACTATGAAGCCTCCGGCGCTGTCCATGGCTTCCAAGAACTTAACAAAACGATCAATGGCCATGATTCGAGACTTGAGCGTATCGAGCATCGGCATACCCACTGCCCGCTCTATGCGTAGGAGGAACTGGCCCCGCCGTGAGTTATACGAAACATCGCCATCGGCTAGATTGGATAACAAAGCAGATCTGGCAGAAATCCTAGTTCGAATCACGGCTTCCGAGATACAAATGAGTTGAGTATTTTGGGAAGCATCCTCGTCCTTGACGTCAACTGGCGCAAGACATTTAATGCCCTTGAAACTGATGTTGACGATATCATCTGCCCATGCTTTATTGATTCCAGACACCGTGTTCCCCGTCGCGTGTTGAATTAGCGACAAGTGTTCCAGATTTTCGTGGCTTCCGCTATCTTCTGATGCGGATGCATCTGACTCGAAGCCGTCTCTATTGGAGGTCATAGCGGGGAGGAATGCAGAGAGTGCAATTTCAATGGACGGCAGAAGCACTAGTGGTGAGGCTGATGAGGAGGTTTTGCTATTTGACCTGTTCTTAATTTTCTGTCGATGCAACTCCCTCAAGTCGATTGATCGCGCAATAAGGCCGGTGGTGAAGAATGCCAAGTCATTCCAAAAGGCATATGATAACTCGGGATAGCCGTTGAGGGGTATCTTCGTTCGAACCTGGGGCATTTGTTTATCATTCTTCCTGTGCCGATTCCTGTATCAGTTGTTAGTATCTCTTCAGATCATCATCTGAATTGTTTGTGCCATGTTTTTCTTCCACAAGACTTAGACTCACGATTCAATCAGCCACCACTCATCGCCACTCAAGCTCAAGACAATCACAACGCACCAGCTGGCATCCCAACCTTCCTTCTGCAACCAAATAACACGGCTCCAGTCTCGTATTCGCGTCAATGATCTCAGCTCCTCCTCCGTCGTGGCCGCCTTTCGCACATTCCACCCCATCAGCGGGCCGCGGCGATGTACTTCGTCCTCCATAATGGCACAACGAACTTGCTCTAGACAGTTGACGCCATCCTCTGGAGAACAACTGCTATTATTGAGCTGGTGTTCAGGTTGCATAGAGAATTTAGACTGCGGCTTAACCGCGAATACGCCCGTCTTCGGCTCAAGAAGTAATGATATTTTATCACTGCAGCCCACCTGTATTGTAAGCATTGACGATACGGGATCGTTCTTGCAAGCTCGAAGAACCATTCCCGCTTCCTGCCTTTTGTATCGTGCTGCTGTCAAGAGCCTGCTGTGAACATCGCCGAGAATATGCTCGATATGCTGAGCGATGACATTGGTCAATAATGACTCTACCGACAGTTCGTGCACATCAAATCCAGTGAGGTGGTCCTGGACAGCCTTGCCATCTCGATACCATTTGGCAACAAGTTGGCTGGACGAGTTGACGTTGTATTTACCGTTCAACATGCGATTGCTATTGACCGCAATAAGAATCCAGCTCTTCAGCCCATTCGTGGCAGGTCTCGACGTCCAGTACTGAATGGCAAGAGCTCGATTGAGCGGCTCTACTTTCAAAGTTCCCGTCCACGAGGTTCGGCTCAGCTGCAGGGCCTGCCGTCTAAGCTCCTGTATCTTTATGGTAAGAACGAACTCATGCAGGAACTTGTAGCAAGCCCCCAAACCTTCCTTTCCCAAAGCATCATTGACGCCACCCTCGACGTAGGAACGTAAAAAATCGGAGAGCCTTGAGGGCGCAGGTTTGAAGGCAAATCTGAACTCGATGTACCAAAATTGTTTTTCAAAGTCTTCGTCGGCAATGGTCAGATCTACTTCAAACTCCCCATCGACTTTGAACGTCACTCGACCCGATCTGATTTCGTAATCTCGAAATTGTGGAGGAATCTTATCATAATCATATAGATTGAGTCGTAACGAAAGGAGCGTATTTAATTCATTCGTCCATTTCAGTTGCTCCTCCGGTGTCAGGGCTGGCGGCTGGATGTAGTGAAGCTGCCAGAGAGTAATTAGTCACAACACGCAGTAGCAGAATATCAGGAGAGCGAAAGATAGAACAGGACTAAAATCGTCAACATACATGAGGCATCCATGGTGCACTCCCAGTTCCCAATACCTGCAAGGCAGTCTTCAGGTCGGGGCTCGGTACTCGAGCATAGGCCAGATCTCTTTTGACATGAATGATGTTCTCAACCGCAGCTTCATAAGTCACTGCTTGCTGGTCGATGTGGAACTTCAGGTCGATGAGTTTGCTGACCTGATGCGATCGTCTACTCCACTCTGCGATGACCAACGCCTTCAGCCACTTTCCGTGCCACTCTTGAGCAAACTGGAGGAGGGCTCCTTTTTTTCTTAAGCTTTCTGGCGATGCGTCGTCTGGCCCGCTGGAAGAGTACGACGAAGAAACGCCATTATTGACTGTGGCAGGCAGTGGCATTTTAGCCAGTTCCTCGATTTTGTCTTGGAGTGCATTGTGGGATACCTGAGCTAGGCGTGTAAAGAGTAGCGACAGTGGAACAAATCCTTGAGTTATGTGGACGATTTCGTCGGGCAGATCGTTCATCCTGTTTCTTTGTGTTTCGGCCGTTGCTTCGTTGATATCTGGGCCTTGTCTTCGTAGGCTCTCCTGAGCAACTGTGCTTGTATCATCGCTCGCTTCAGCTTGACCAGCTGATACTCCTCCTTTGACAGCACCGACACGCCGCGATTCCACGATTTCACCACTGTTGACACCATTTGTAGTAATATCCCTATCGTGATCGGCGCGCCTGTCGTTTGAGCCGCTTGGCTCCATGATGACCACCCCGGGCATTTAGCCACCACCAGCGGCCCACCTTTTGAACCTTTGCCACGGAGGTTTACTGCGACAGTCTGTGACGGTTCACCGGAGAACTATATCTCTCTTTCGTTCCGAGAAAATCTGCCTACAGCTGAAGTTTTCAGTCAACACAGTGTTCAGCGCCAGAGGCGCATGATATCCGGAGGTCTTTTGGTCAAATCCGACCACGTTCAGAATGCGCGACAGCGCGTAGACTTCTTTAACGAGAGCTTTGAAAAAGTGACGATGCTTCGCGAAAATTTGTCCACTTCGGGAGATCTGGTTGGAAATGAAACGGCCCGGGGTTGCTTGCCGGATACCTAGTCGATACTAAAATGTGCTCTCGGAGGTGCGCTGAGGCAAGGAGCGACGTGGCGTGGGTAAGGCAGATGGGTATCGGCGCGAGTGTAACAGTCTGTTTAAATTCGGAGGCTTCGAATAGATAGAGTTTCGTGAAGTCTTTGAAATTTGCAGGCTCAATCGTGATGTTGATGCAAGGCGCGAATGCTGGGAATCTGAAAGATCACTGTCCCCATGCTTCTCGCCTTAAGCGTTGGCCAGGTCATGTGACATGAGAGCACGAACCGGCGACCCCATCGTAGTGCGGCATATTATTATGTAATCGAGGTGACAGCATAACATAGGTAGCATCTACATCTACGGAGTAAAAGACTACAATGCTACATACATGCACATACAGGTGTATCATTATGTACCTACTATTCACGTACATAAGGTACTGAAACTCTGGCTGGATGGAACATGTTCAATTCCCCGCTGCGATACTTCTGTAACGGCCAGAATCATGGAATAAAAGTTGGAATAGAAGTAGATGGAGGAAGCTACTGTCTGATGATTGATCTGAGATCAGAAGTACAGTCTGCCACCTTACCATAGCCGTAAATCTCTGGCTTTGGCATGCAACGTTTCCACGATCCAGAGTGGGATGAACTGTATTTTTCGGGACTTGCACAACACGCTTTCCCCGAGAACCAAATACGCATTCGAATGCTTGCACTGCAGGCCCATTCAAAGCGCATTTCCGTGCTGTATTATCTCCGATCAACGTCAATATTTGATGAAGAGCCAAGTACAATGGGAAGCTTAGCAATGCGACTTATTCTGCATCTCATGAGCTCAGTCTCTAACACTCTTTACAACTATTTTTGCCCTCCCTCTTCCTTTCCACTTCTCCCGGTTTACCTTGATTAAAAGTAAGGCGATCGGATTTAACTGAAGACTAGTCAATTTTTCGTAGCCATATACATTTGAGACCAGAAGTGGCACAGAGGTGATGAGTATTCATGTCGGCAGCGACTTACAACTTGTTAGGAGAAGCCGCCGTCGTAGGCCACTGATATCCAGCAGCATCACTGAATTTGTATCCATAAGAAGCCGTGAAGTCGTCAAGTACCGCCGGACCTCGCGAGCCTAATTTCCAGCGTAAGTATGACGAGAGCACTGTGGAATGAAGCAAGGAAGTGAATCCGCTTACCGTATGGGTATTCCATAGGAATGATTTCTTTGTTGTCATCAAGATAGTGTAACAGGGGCGTGAAGATACGCCAACTGGCGTCAAGCTCATCATCACGGACGAAATTGGAGTGGTCGCCCTTAAGACAGTCAAGAACCAGTGACTCGTATGCTTCGGGGATCTTAAGGTCTGAGAATCTCCGTCGATAGGTAAGGTCAAGCTCTGTAACGACAGTCTGCATACTCAATCCCGGCAGCTTGGAGTTCATTTTGATGTACACACTCTCATTGGGCTGAATGCGCATGACGAGCTCGTTTCGAGGAATATCCTTGAAGATTCCTGAGGTGACATCCTTGAACTGGATTCGAATCTCCGTCTTTTGCTCATTGAGAGCCTTTCCTGCCTTCATGATGAAGGGAACGCCGTCCCATCGTTCATTCTTGATGTACGCGACCAAGGCGCAGAAGGTGGGGCATCTCGAGTCCTTGGGAACGGTGTCATCCTCTTTGTATGATGGCTTACTGCCATCAATCGACTTGCCATACTGTCCAATAATGACGTTCTTAGGCTCGATGGCGGGGATTGCGCGCAAGACACGAACTTTCTCATCACGGATGTCTTCGGAATCGAATGAGATTGGGCGTTCCATGGCGAGCAGCGTAAGAACCTGCAGCAAGTGATTCTGCATGACATCGCGAATGATGCCGAATTCGTCAAAGTATCCACCACGACCCTCAGTACCAAATGGCTCCTTGAATGTAATCTGGACATTGTCTATGTGATGTCGGTTCCACGTGGCGCCGAGAAACGAATTACCGAATCTCAGAATGAGGATATTCTTGACCATCTCCTTGCCAAGGTAGTGGTCGATACGGAAGAGTTCCGCCTCGTTCCAGTCAGGTTCAAGAGATTTCTGCAGCTCGCGAGAGCTGGCCAGATCCTTGCCGAAGGGTTTCTCGACCTTGATAGATTATGTCAGGAAGGTCTGCCGACTGTAAATAAATGAGGGGAGAGACTGTAATATCGACTTACGATGACTCTTGCGATTCCTTTCTTAGGATAGCAGCACTTCTTGAGGTGCTGAGAAACAATGGTGAAGACACTAGGAGGGAGAGCCATGTAGAATAGTCGATGGGTCTCGGGGCGACCTTTCTCCAGTTCGTTCAAGTGCTTGTCTAGGTTCTCAAACGACTCGTCCTTGTCGTACTGGCCGGAAATATATGTGCAGAGACCCAAGAAGTTCTCGAGCTGCTGCTCAATCTCTTTTGTGGGAGTTTTGATGTATGACTTGATGCGCTTCAGGTACTCCTCATGATCCATCTTGGTTCGAGCATAGCCCACAATTTTGACATCTTGGGGTAAGAATTGGTTTCGGAACTATCATATTGTCAGGACAATGAATCGGTGAACCACGGATCCGAGTTGGAGGCATGACCCTAGCTGCGTCAACCGCAATTACTCACCAATCCAAATAGCGCTGGGTACTATATGGAAAAGGGCTTGTCAGCATAGAACATTAGATGACTGCGACAGAGTGCTTGAGCTAATACCGTCTTCTTCTTCGCCAGGTCGCCAGAAGCGCCCAGCACCACAATGGAGGTGTTCTCTTTTAGTTCCATGGTTTGCCTGGAATTGAATGACAGTATCAGTGTGTCTGCTCCCTGTATGTTCTCGAGAGAATTCGAAGGACGAGGCCAGTCATCAAAAGGCAGAGATGGCTCATAAATGACGGTAGAGTCGTCTCAACCCCCCACCTAAAACCGAGCTTCCCAGCATCTATGGTGGGGTAAGACGATGATTAGGTGCTGTACATACGCGGGTTGATTATGGTCCATGATTGACTCTGCCGAATCGCTCTGGGCGATCAAGATTGACTGCTTGACGAGGGGAGTCGAGTCGAATAAGTGAACGATGCGCGTTGAACAGGACGAGAGCTGGCGGAAAGAAAGTAGAGGGCTAAAAGCGAAGACGGTCGGTGTTGAGGATGACGGAAGATGATGGGTTGGGCGGCGGAGCTCTGCGAAGGCCGAATAAGCTGAAACGGAGTTAATAATGACCTCAGAACGGCGGGCGAGCCCCGCAACACTAACATGCTTTGGGCACCATGGCCCATTTTGGCCGGACTTTCCGATCATCACCAAGACTTCAACCTTCAGATTTCTGCCAGCAAAGTCCGAACTAAGTTACATAGTGGTCCAAGCAGTTTCTCGTTGCATATTGACAAACGGCCAAAACCTCTTATCACTGTTTGACTTTATCAAGAAAATGCAAGCAACCTGCGTGCGATCTTCACAGCGGCATTCGCTAATTTACGCTCAGAACTTAGAAGGAGCCTTTGTCGTACGAAAAGAGCGGCTAGCCGCCACACTGGCTAACCACTCCTGAGTCCTTTGTGCTTTCAGTGTGCAAACGGCGACAGCTTTTGCCTTGGGTCTTGTGACTTGTCGGCTAGGCTTCTCGAGGACGATGGGCTTGATATATTGTATGGACGCTTACTTCCACCAGACGAGTGATACTCGCATAGCGACCAAGAAATCAATTCGGGGCGTTGCCGGTTGTGAAACCAAGTTGAGTTTACACGATTCTGGTCTTATCTGCTTCATTTAGGTAGATAGGACATTTCATGTTCCGTCTTAGAGAGATACAAGTACATAAAAGCTTTTGCAGCCATTGAGTTACCTACCCATGCGCGTCGCCATCCGACACGTTGCGTCTAAGTCGTGGGCTGTCTCTAAATTCCAAACGAAAATACTCATGACTCATGAGTCAACACGTTCACGTACAACACGCGTTGAGCGAAAACAAAAAGCCGAGGCGTCGTCACAACTCACAAGTCATCACTGGTGTACGCGCTGGGGCGGACCAGCTCGCTGTGCCTTTTTTTGCCGATGTAGACGACGAGTGCATTGCGCTGTCACTCAATTATGTATCTCGCCAATGAGGCTGGTATCTCGGCTCACGAGCGACAGTCGGAAACTTTTGTCGTCACCGGCGATGAAGGGAAGCGATGGCCTTGAAGTTATAGGGTCGGTTGCACGCGTCCAGACCGCCCAAATTTGAAAAAGGTCTCCTCACCACAATACTTAGATCCTGCCAGCGCAGCAAGAGGACAAAAGGGTCGTCATGCTCCTACGCGACGCCATGAACAAAGAGTTTTGCCTTCCTCCAAATGCAATGCGCCTCAGGCGGTAAAGGCCTCTATCGTCCTTACAAGAGAGCAACGTAGCCAGAACCCACGTACACGCTATGATGAGTTGATCCAGCGGCTGTGCCGTCAGCTCAAAACATAGGTATGGACGCTTCGTAATTTAGTAAATCTTAACGAGAATCAAACTTTTGCTGCAGCATCAGGAGTCAGGAGCCAGGACACTTTGCACGAATCAATGTGGTCAGTTGGGTCACATGCTGCAATCCGGGGGCGATTACGGAGTATGTAGGTACCTAGGTACCAAACCTAATGCACAGCATCTTGTTGAGCCACAATTTCCTCAGCCACTCCCGCGCACCTTCGCGCACAACCAGAAAATGGTGCCCTAAATCCCCACGTGATTTCGAGGGCATAATTTCGCGCTGGTGTCACCACACACGATTATCGCACTCCACTCGTACTCAGCCGACATCACGACACAACGACACAACGACGTGCACCAGCAACCAGGGAAAGGTCTTTTAGATAAGACAGTTTCCTTTCACCATCTCCTCGTCTTATTTGGTTGTTTGTGAGGGTGATACCAAATCGAACCAGCCAAGATGCCTTCTGAGAGCGGACACAGACGTAAGTGTCTATCGCGCGCATTGTGTCGAAATTGTCACATCGGCGCGCAATCCGACGAAACCCGAAAAGGTCAGAGAAAAATATGCATACTAACTTGTCGATAGTTTACGTCAAGTGAGTACATTCCGATGTAGAATCTAGTTTCTGCGTATTCGATCGCCTCCCCGAAAATACGAGCACAGTCATCCATCCAATCTTGCTGGGAAACCGAGTCGAGGGTCAAAATTGGCACATGGAGTCGAACAAGAGTCTTCTTGTATTCCGGACATCTCGACGCATCCCCGCATCGCCTCTTTCTCCGAACTCGAGTGTTGTTGAACATGCAGGAAATATGGAACAAGTTTGCTGATGGATCTGCCGACAGGGGACGTCACTTGAGTTACCAGCGTTCCCGTCATGTCACTCGCCCTGGCACTAGCTTGATCAAGATCGAGGGCGTTGACGATACCCCTGCCGCCAAGTACGTTCTGCTTCTGTTCGCTGCCTAGTCTCAGTTGAGATTCATATACTGATCCTTTTCTTGTTCGTATCTGCAGCTTCTACTTGGGCAAGAAGGTTGCCTATGTCTACCGAGCTCAGAAGGAAATTCGTGGATCCAAGATTCGCGTCATTTGGGGCAAGGTCACCCGACCACATGGTAAATACATCATTCGCATCTCATCGGCCCGCTTCATTGCGTCCACAGCAGTCGCGCCGAGGAAACAATATATCTGAACAAAACCGGCTAATTCGAATTTTCATTCAGGCAACTCTGGCGTCGTCCGCGCCCGTTTCACCTCGCCTCTCCCTACAAAGTCTTTCGGTGCCTCCGTTCGAGTCATGCTGTACCCTTCTTCGATATAAGTGCGCGGTTGCGAAATGGAGTTTGTTATGAGGGTGGTTCGTGTTGGCTGCATCGGTCGAGGCAGGGAATTAAGAGCGTATTGCCTTGAGCACAATATCTAAGTTGACGCCGCAACCAAACATCTCAATGCAACGTGAACTCTGCGAAGATGAGACCGTCCGAATAAAGCAGAGTGAGATTCATATGTGGGCTGGTTGTGATTTTTGAAGATTGAAGATTTTGAATGCCTTAGAAGGGCCACATGGTACACTCACTCCAGCGCATCTGCGAAATACCGTCTCACTAGTGCCAACCGGCAACAGTAAGTCATTGCTATCCACGCAATTACAAAATCAGAACCTTATCAACCGTGCTTGTTGGCGTTCCTTATTGCCACTCAGCAAGTCTGCCAGCAACCCGCCGCTTCCGCGTACCAGATATGTTCGCCACGTAATCGTTGCGATTGATCATAGAATCAGACCCTGACAATCTGTCTAAAAAGATCAAGCTTCCCTGCAGGCTGCCACGGACGTTGGCTTCGTAGACTTCTTTGGGGGTGGGGCGGTGCACATTAGAATGCGCGCAACGCATCGTCTTCAATTTGGTCACGATGGTTTTGGCCGTCATGATCAAGCTGGATTCGTCGTATAAAAGTAGAAATTAAACCAAAGTAAATGGCAGTATATGCATTGAAGGGATTCTTTACTTATAGACGGCGACTCAAATACTTGGCCCTTCATTGAAATAGCCGATCCGAGCCTTGGAGCAGGAGTTTCAGTCATGTACTGTGATGGCTTGCATAGCGAGAATAGCAGTGAAGCTCACGGTTCTCAACGTAGAACGTTGAAAAATAAACTAGGTATTATGTATTTCGAATTCGGCTGCTACTGCGCGGAGAAGGGACTTGCAACGTTACTAGGTACGTCTTGCCGCCGTGCGTGAATGCCTACCTACGTATGTAGATCTGCATATCGATTCCGCATTCGCTTCATTCCGTCGCTGGGTGGGGTGAAGGTGGTGTGCAGGAACCACAATCCTTCAACGAACACGAGCTTGTCAGCGAGGACATAAGCCTACTACATTAGGTACCTACTAAAACTCATTCAGGCACATGCGCAACTAAAAGACTTGTGCATAAGGAGCTGCATGAGGGTATGAGTTCACGTTTCCAGACCGTTGACTGAGGATTTGCAGGAGATCGGCCGCGCGACGTCAATGCTACAAGTTACAATTGATGGTGTTATCAGGTGAGGGCCAAATGGAATTTTGGAAAGCTTGATACGGAGTACTTAGGTAGTACTCCGTGACGTACATGTACATACATATACCCCGCTCCGGGATGGATCTGCCGGGTCATGGGAGACTGAGAATCTGAGAGGCGTGACGCGTACCTATGACGCGATAAGAGGTAGACTTTGGAGCGGCTTGGAGAATGCCGTGGTGGCGGAGTTACTGGTGGCGCCAGGCTTCTCCCGGCGCTGCCGCTAATGCTGTTGCAGTGATCAAGTACCATATCGCAGCAAATACCTACAATAGCATGTACGGGTCGGCGGTAGATACAGATTACTGGAAGCTGAGATGTAGGTACCGGTAGTTTGCTTGTTCGATTTATTGAATGCGTTGAGGGAAGGTTGGCCATGCGGTCGATGGTTGATGCAGCGGATTTTTTGGGTACATACATAGTCTCTAGTTATGCATGATTTTACCAGATCGGGATGAGAACTTGGCCAGATTCTGTGGCTTAGTGATAGGTTGCATACCTCTTCAGTCGGGCAGTGATAGGCCAAGTCGATTTGGTTGGTGTTGATGCATTGATCCCGGATGCCGAATACCTATGCCGTGTGATCTATCCTCATTCGCAGCGAACTACCTAACAGAGTAAGAAGAGCTACATGAGCCTGCACATCGGAGATACCAACAAGAAGGCCTATGGCGTATAATAAAAGCCAACACGATTCTCATCCGACGCAAGAGTTTTGCTGCCAATCTACCTAGTTGTGCAAAGACGAGGGTATCAAACAGCAGACATCGACATCAGACAATAGGCACTTGAAAGTTGAGACCGGACGACCGGCTTTAGGGAAAGAAGCCACTTGGCGGCTTCCTGGTAGAGACATACATGCCTACTACGTGTACACCGTTAATAAAGATAGCATCTTCGCCGCGCAGCCGACAAGACTGGGCCCCGTTGCGTTCATCATCTCATCGCATCCCATCTCGTATTCTGACCAGCTCGCATTTAAGTTAGTCGAACCGCACATCCTTCTCACCAGTCACAAGGGCTGCAGCGCCCTCGCCCTCTCTGTCTCTGCATCCGGTTGCGGACACGACGGCGTTGAGCATTGCCACCCACACAACAAGTCACGTTCAGGGCTCAGGCACACCAAAACAAGGAGGAAACAAGCCGTGCAACGGCAGTCTAGAGTCAGCAAATCATACGACCCGGTTTGTGACTGATGGTGATAGCTTTTCTGAAGTCGAGAATCGCTAGCAACCATATACCTACCTACCTACTTACATACCTGTCCAAGTTGACAGCGACTACCTACTTCACAGACATTAGCTCTGCATTTTGCATCCGTCTCATCCATCCATTGGTTTCGGGATTGCCCCAAGTCGCAAACTATTGAACAGATCTTGAAGCTCCAATACTTCCGCGATTCGTGTCAAGCCCAAGTTCAAGCTCATACCCCCTTTACCTGGACAGCGCTCACCGAACAAAAGAAACTACCTATTGGGGCATGTCTCTTGACCCATTCCTGGCCCACAGCAAAACGAGACAACTCGTGGCACGGAGAAACAGCGCTGCATTCCGGATACATCTGCAGTGTGCACTACTCACCGAAGGCGGCTTATTCCCGAGTCCCGACCGACCGGCGCTCACAGGAAAATAAATTGATCGAGCGCTGTGGCCATCAGGACTTGTTGGCCATCGCAGACTACCTATTCACATCGTTGACGCGAAGCACGGCTCGTGCAAGGCAATTGTCCAGTTTTGGCCCACAGCATCTTGAATCGAGGAAGAATACTTGTTATTTTGGCCATCCGTTCGCTTCCCACGTCATCATTCGTCTGAAGTGTTTTACCCAACCCGCATCCGTTACTTACGGAATACGGAGTACCTCTGTCACCCTGTAGGTACACCAGCTCGAACAGGGCATTGTCTGGTTGCCCTGTTACAGCGCACCTGCAAATTGATTGCAGCCCGGAAACGCAGGCGCCGAACAACCCAGCTCCCTGGCCAGACGCCGAGAAGCCTTGATTTTTTTCCTGCCACCCCCTGCGACGGGGAGTTCAGGGCTACACACTACTCCGTAGCGCCACCAAAAATACCCTGTTGCACTGCCAAACAGCTCCGCTTGGGTCTTGACTCTGTTTTGCCCGCCCGTCAGGCTCCACACTCTACCGCAAGCATTTCGAACAAACCCCCCCAATCTCTTGGTAAAGGGCCATTACCTCTCCGGACCCATCTCCACCATCTAAAAAATTCCCATCTCGCTTTTGATATAAGGATATCTTCCCCTGCTTAGTCGATATCTCCTCACTCCAGGCAACATTCCCGTGTCTCACGCCCCGAGAACGTATGCTTGATTGTGATTGCTGCAGAAGATATCACAGTACCCGCTATCAGCTGGACCCCGACCTCAATCGATCCGACCCCTTGTCCGCGACGCTCCTGGTTTAATTAACTCCCGACGAGTCCATCACATTACGGAGCACTCAAAACTAGGCGCTCACCGCGGAGCTTCATCATGGCCTCTCAAGCACAATCGTTTCAGCAGTACCCGCACTACCAGCAGCATCAGCAGCCCCATGAGCCGTCGTCCCTGCAGTACTCGCACCCGACTGCGGAGCAACAACACAGCGGCCAAGCCAAGCCACGCAGCTACAGCATACACTCACAGCGAACGTATCGAAGCAGTGGAAGCAGACAGGACTTCCACGAGACACACGAAGAAAAAGAAGCGAAGCGAATTCACAGCAAAGCAGATCCTACATTAGCTATGAGCGAGGCTGAACCATGTATGTATGCTCTTTGCCCCTGTAGGGTTTTGTATACCTACCTTACCAATGCTCACTGCTGATAAACCTGACTAGCCATGATTGCTGCCATGAAATCTGACACTATGAAAACCTCACTTCGGTCTATTCAGCATAGGGATCCTTGGGGGAACCCCATAGGTACGTGACCGCCATATGTATATACAACTTTCCGCAGGCTTTGCCTAGCTTACTAACGGCGGACCGCAGCGGACCCAGACAAATCCAATCCGACCAGGAATCGCTGGGAGCGACCGCTCGATACCATACGAAGCTTTGAGGCCGCCATCGATGGTGGCTATCAGCGCAAATCACTCCACCGAGCAGGTACGTCTCTTCAGGAAGAACATCGTAATAGTGCGACGGTGTGGAAGGGAAAACAAAATCTAACCTTTTTTTATTAGAGACCGATTCGGCAGCGACATGGAATAGACGGAACAGCTACAATCCGCTGACCCAATCTCGGTTCCCCCAGGACAGTCATTACGGCGGTCGGCCTATGTCATACCGAGCCGATAGCCAGCCTGCTGTGCCCACGCCAGGTATACCACGAGCCAGCTATTACGAAAAGCAGTCGACAAGCGCCAGCAACTATGATAGGGCAGTCGGGAATCGGCGCATGTCCCGAGATCGTGCACTGAAATCAGCATCGGACTCACACTATCAGGTATATGGTGGGCGCGAGCAGGGGGTTTATCCAATGCCTCACAAAGACAGGTCATATGAGACAGTAATATCTGCTGCACCAAGTGGTCACTCGGACCCTGCCGGCTATCAGACGGACCCCACTTCCAGCGACAACAGCTCTATTGACAGAATATCGCCCGCAAAACGTACTGACCCCGTTAACGACTACGGTATCGGCTTCAGTCAGCCTCAAGGATATGAAGTGCCAAGCTTCAGTGTCAGTAATTCAAGCGGCAGTAACCACCCACTTCCTCCACCGCCGCCTTCTCACGACGGTATTCAAGCCATCCCCACCTCGACTGCGCCGAGGAAAACATCACTGTTACGACGTCAGCCAACACAGGATAGCACCAACGCAGTCAACACAAACAGTAATGACAAAAGGAAAAGCTGGTTTGGGCGTCGCTTTAGCAGGAATGGCTAGTCTTCAAACATTTGAAGATGCCACCGGAAGATGTGTCATGACTCATCACACATGGCACAGCTTTGACGCAGCGCGATATTCTGCCAGTACGATATATCACTTTGGCCTTTTCCATACGACCGGGGTCGAAATTATTTACGGCTGTCCTGATCACGTTCATTCATACGTCTTTTGATTTTGTTTCGGCGCAGTGTCGGGTAGTAGCGTTTATCTTCTGCCTCATTGTGAAGACTGCATATGCTTCTGTTACATTCTTTCCCCCCGTTGTGCACTATTCGTTCTTAAAGCGGTAGGAGAGCGTTCTAGAGTCTCGATGAAAGGACGAGATAGTCTATTAGGGAGATGAAGTTGCACGCTGGAGTTGCACGCTCAACCAGCGCGACAGTGCGCGACGTTGCATAGAGATGCTTGTACCGGCGTTCAGCAAGAGCGTCTTATTTTCTTATTCACGCTGCCGAGTCGCGATGACTTGGGCAAGTTTAATGGGGATCACGAACGATTGACGATAGAGATACGACTGACGAGTGGCTTCCATTCTATTGTCAGGACTTTTAATTATGGCTTATTGACTAAGATTATGTCAATTGCGGCAATATGGTCACTCCGTTGGTCAAGGCTTCTCAGCCAAGACTGGCCAATTCAAAATTGTGTACATTAAGAGCAGAAGTAGGAATGTATGAAGGACGATAGACGAGAACGTTCAATCGTGATATCGCTGCTGCATTTGATACCAAAGACATTGGAACCTCCGGTCAAGTTCGCCCATACCGTTCTCCCATATCTGTCTAGTTGGTGGCAATAGGAGAAAAAGAACATGAAATGCACAACTTGGCATAAAGAAGGTTCCTCATTGATTCTTCTTGGGGTCCAGTTTTGTCGGTTGCCCTGACTCATCTTCCCTCATGGCCACCACTACGTAACTTATGAGGACCACATTAGCCAGAAGAGCGGCGAGCCCTCCTGCAAGCGAGGCGTTTCCTGCGGAAGCATTAGTAGAGAAAACTAGCTGATTCACCCAGACGAGCATTTGGATTCTTTACCCTTGAAGACGGAATGCACAGTGAGGAAATATGAACTGATTGGCAGAACGATCATGGCGAAAGTGAAGCCTAGCAGCTTGAAAATGACATGCCTATAACACACAAGTTTGTTCAGTGACAGTATCAGCTTGGGAAATCGCTGTTCAGTCTCTGGTGAAGGCGGAACGTACTTGGGAACGGCAGGGCCGATGTTGGACTTCTCTTCTGGGTGAAGCTCGTTCTCCAGAATGGTCTTTTCAGAGCTGATGATTCGACGGGTCGCCATGGCAAGTATTCTTGATGGTTGAGCTTGATCGGTTTACACAACGGTTCCGGAAAAGGCCGTTGAAGGGGGCAAGGACTGATGATGCGAGGCCGTTGCAGTGGAGCGCAAGGTAATAAAGACGGAGATGGTTCCCCCCACTGGGCGGGAGGCTTTGGATGGAGGATCTACGGAGTAGGACTCCAGGAGAAAAGTAGGCACACGCAGCTCTTGCCGTTTCTCTATCCCGTCCAAACTATAGTTATCCTGTTTGTGCCAGAAGGGTCAAATAAGTCGCTTCGTTCATTGAACCACGAGAATCTTTTGTGACTTGTCGCTAGGACAATCCACTGCATGACGAGGCCAGGAGTACATGCGTTGCTGTAAAGTGTACACGTGACTTCGCGAGAGCCGGTCGACAAAGCGCGGCGCGCCACCTCAGAACCCCGGTACGAAATTCGCGAACCCTCGTTTGCGTCTTTCACTACCTGGAAAAATGCACGACTACATATGAATGAACGGCCTCTAGCATTCGTCTTTCCCTCTTTGCACTTTTGCAGTGACCATAGTCAATCTCTTATTGTTTCTTGGGTCACGGCATAGAATTCTCACCATCGAAACGGCACCCTTACGCTGTATCTCGTTCGACGTCTTCTGCTCGAGCCTCAACTTCGCGCACCGAATCGAATAATACGACGGGAGAAGGTGTCTCAGTCACGTCTTCTGATTACAACATCAGCTACGGATCCCGGGAGCAAATCGTACCGCAACTCACTCAGGTTCCGAGCAACTCAGGGCTGGGACCAATGGATCCCCCCTCGTCTCCGGCAAGTATCATCGAGGTTCCCGCATCTTCACCATTTCAACACCGAAAGAATGCCCCGAAATTTGGAACTCTGCTTGCACCTAGAGGAACAAATTTTCGCCCGCCTCCGAGACCATCTCCGGTCGTAACGAATTCCAGACCATCTGCAACAGTTCGCTTGGCAAAAGATGACGAAGAAGACCTCACGCCACCTCGTGGAGACATAGCGCCAACGACATTCAAAGAAACGGTTTCCGAGTTCAAATACAATCCAACTTCCGAAGAAATACGACTGAAGGCTCAGTTGCGCCAGGTTTATGATCTGTTTGGAGATAAATACCCTTCCCACAGAGTCAGAGAAGCTCTCAAGGCATGCTACAATGATATTGACGATGCTATAATATGGCTGGAGACTCGTTCAGAGAACGAAGATCAAAGCAACTCGCAAACACCCATCAAGTCAACTGGTCGTCGATTGATTTCCAAGGCATCTTTGCAAGACAGGGCAGGCAAGAAGAGGAAGTTTTCTCGAGAATCGTCACCTATTGTCGGATCGAGTCCGCCCCCAACCCCGCCACCGAAGAAGCCACAGAAGCGCCGCTTGACCCAGGGGTTGAAGGGAAGAAACGAGTTCGTGCCTTCGAAAGCGCCCCAACAAGCGCCACGTTCCTCTGCCAAGCCTGTGACTATCGACTTAGTTGAAAATGACGAAGAGGATGCGTTTGAAGCAGAGAAATCTCCCTCTCCATCGACACAAGACGATGGTCGAGTTTTGACTTGCCTTAACACCAGTACCTTGAAGGAGCTGGCGGCCATGACGGGCTTGAAAGAGGCGCTCCTGGAACCGTTGATAAGCAAGAGACCGTTTGTCCATCTCGCACAGGCAAGGCGTGTCAGTGCAGCGAAGAAAGCAGGCGCCCATAAGGCTCCTCGCTTTTGCATAGGGGAGTCAGCGGTGGACGCCGTGGGGATCTTCCTGAACGCAGTGCAGGCCATTGATAAGGTGGTGGGCGATTGTGAGGTCAAAGGACAAGCTATTAAGAAGGTCATGAATACATGGGATGTCGACACTTTTGGCCATGATAGGTACGACAGTCGTGCTTCTGCAGACGGTGACATGCCCCTCACACCCACGAGCTCAAAGTGCAAGTACGCTCGACCGCCAATTCCCCATCAACCTCACCTGATGGAAGGGCACTGTCAGATGAGGCCATTCCAGCTCTTTGGACTCAATTGGATGTCTTTACTATACAGTATGAGGCTTGGGTGCATTCTGGCTGATGAAATGGGGCTTGGAAAGACGTGCCAGGTTATCTCATTCATGTGTCACCTGGTTGAACAATACGAACGAAGCCCAAAGGAGAATCGGCCATGGCCAAACTTGATTGTGGTGCCGCCGAGCACATATAACAACTGGCTGCAAGAATTCGAACGATTCGCTCCGGACTTGTCCGTTGTTGGCTATCGAGGGTCGCAGTCTGAGCGTGCTGAAATCGCTTACGACGTTCAAGAGAACCCTGAGGAATACCACGTGGTCCTAGCAACATATTCCCAGATCACGACGTTGGAGGATATCGACGCTATGAGATCCTTTGGGCTCAATACGGCTGTGTTTGATGAGGGTCACAAGATGAAGAATCCGGAAACCAAAATTTACAAGAACTTGCGGCGGATTCCTGCATCATGGAAAATGCTTCTGACAGGTATACCGCTCCCAATCCGCCTTTGGACTCGCGTTCAAAGTCATTCGGACAAACACATACATAAGTACTGACATGCACATTAGGCACCCCCGTGCAAAACAACTTGCTGGAGATGGCGGCTTTACTTAACTTCATCAACCCGAAGATGTTTGACGGATACATGGACGATATTCGGTACATTTTTAGACAGAAAGTGACGATTCGAAACATATCGCACGGAGCTTTCTTGTATGCCGAACGTGTGAGGCGAGCGCGAACAATATTGGAGCCTTTCATCTTGCAGCGTCGCAAAGATCAAGTTTTGTCGGACATGCCGCGGAAGACATGCACAGTCGTCCACTGCGACATGACGGACGCGCAGAAAGGAACCTATGCTGAATATGAGCAATTGTTCAAGATGGGCCCGGCTCTGCGGGCCGTGAAAGCCGACGGTCGACAAAATGACCAGAACAATGTATGGATGCAGCTTCGAAAAGCGGCCTTGCATCCCTTGCTGTTTCGACGTCACTTTACCGATCAGAAGGTCAAGGAAATGGGCAAGGTTCTCATGGACAACATTCCACAATCCGAGCTTCATCAACCTGATCTGAAGCATCTGGTGCAAGAGCTCAAGAACTCATCCGACTTTGAGCTGCACCTGTGGTGTCGAGATTACCCCCGACTGCTCCGGCAATTCGATATACCACCGGGAGCAGAAATGGACAGCGGCAAAGTAAAGAAGTTGCTCATGCTGATCAAGCAGTACCAGGAAAATGGAGATCGCGTGCTTGTGTTCAGCAACTTCTCGCGCCTTATTGAACTTTTGCAAGAGGTTCTCGCTTTGCAAGGCATTGACCACAGGGTGTTGGTGGGCAACACGAATGTGTCAGAGCGGCAGGACCTGATTGATGAATTCAATAACAATGCCGATATCCCCGTCTTCTTGCTGACGACGGGCGCAGGTGGCACGGGCATTAACCTTACGGCAGCCAACAAAGTCATCATATTTGACCAATCGGACAATCCACAGGACGACATCCAGGCGGAGAATCGTGCCCATCGACTCGGACAGAAACGCCATGTCGAGGTTGTGCGTCTGATTGCGTCGCAGACGATGGAAGAGCTCCTCTACAAGGCGTGCCAGAAGAAGATTGAGCTGGCCAACAAGGTGACGGGGCAGAAGGATGATTGCCAGGATGACAGCCAGGATGACGCAGCGCCGAACATGGAACAAGAAGTGCGCAAGATGATGCTCCAAGGCCAAGGTGGAGAGATGACGCCACTCTAGGCGGGTAACGCCTGGACGTAGTCAGGACCGAGCTGAACTTTTGCTTGCAATGCATCTGCTATTCCTTGTTCTTTATGTACTATGATTTGTTTACGACGGCATAGAAACATAGCAAGAGTTTATAGCAGTTGTACAACTTGAATCAATCGACAGGCAGTATGAGATACATTGGCACAGGCCGGATTCCATTGCAACGACGAGGTTGGACGAGGATTAACGGCAGCAAGAGACTGTATCGTCTGATATAAAATAGAGATGCGCTTAGCTAAATCGCCTCGATAGGAATTGACGTTTGTATATCTTATATCCAGCACCACAACTCTCAACTATTTGAAGATGACGTAGCCATTTGTTGATGGTGAAAGCCACAATCTTCACTCCTTCAGATGGGGTACCTTAGGAGTATCTTGAGGAAACCTGTTCATGCCTCGCTCGTACTCTTGAGGACCTGGATATGTACTTTGGGACAATAAAAGGCAGTAGGTAGTATTTTCCACAAGTCTTGCTTAGACACCTCTCTTCGTGTAGTAAAATCAGTTTTACCTTAGGTATGTATGTATGCGCACTACGGAGTACATAGCACATGCTTTTTACTCCGTATGCCAAGCGGCAAGCCAAGTTCGCAATATGGAAGTATAGGTAGCAAAGTACCCGGATCCCTGGAATTGTCCACAAGAGATACATATATATATATGTGTACATATGTGAATTTACCTACCTACCTGTACTCTGTGCTCTACAATCATTTAGAACATCACCCTGTGCCGCTGCGCGAGTTTCCACTACAACCTACGAGCTGAACGTTGACTGACCAGATGCCCCACTATGTTACTGTAGCGGTCGCTACCTCTTGTTTACCTGCGGAGCACGGTTTTTAGTTCCCTGCCAGCCTCCAGGGGGGTCCCGGATCGGCCCCTGCAGGGGCGTGTCAGGACTCAGGACTCAGGGGTCCAGGCATGGGGAAACAAGAACTCGGGACAAGAAGTGCAGAACAACAGACCCATCACGACTGACGCACTTTGTTGAAGCAAAGATCTGGAATAGGTAAATCGGGCAAATTGGTATATGTTATTACATAGCGAAAACCTCCTTGATTGCTATTGACTACTCCTAGACAGCTTCAAAACCGAAACTCTTACTCCATAATCCGTATGCCAGACCCCCCTTGCTAAAGGGCCCACTTCTGGCCCTCTTCGGGCATCGTGGGTACGAATGTAAAAACCAAGACAACACGATGAAGCTATTTCGAGATGCTGTAGAGGGCGTTGTGAAAAATTCGACCTCCTTATCAGAACAGCACCGCTTTGCTTTCCTCTTCCTGTTCCGAGCTAAATTCTATATGATTATGCTATCTCTCATCGCAAAAACGCCCATTGGTACGAAGCTTCAAGCTTGAATAAGAAGGCTGCAAAGAGCTTTGCCTGACTGAACCTTTCCTACGCAGAAGCAAAAGTACGGTGGAAAAAAAAGAAGAACAAAATTCTCGGTGAAGAAAACGTATCCGAGGCAGCTAAATAGGGGTTTCAATGGTTCATGTAGATGACATGAGCAGACATGATGTGAGTACTATGAATCATCGTCGAGGCCCATTCTAGTCATCATCGCGCAGAGTGAAGTCGGGCGCGGCGGCTCCTGAGCGGTGTTTTGACGCCGACTTCGCCTCTCATGATCAAGCGCTTCCATCTCCGGTGCACGCTGTGTCTGTCTGTGCCCAAACTGCGAGCGCAATCTTGCCACTCGGATTTGGACAGTTTTACTTTTTCGAGCACCAATTCAACGAGAACGTGGTCATCTTCAGCAATCCAATCATCTTCATTGTCGTCAACGTCGATGTTCGGTCCCCATATGCTGCCACCCTCACTGGACACCGATTCGGTGTGGTTGAATACGTCGTGATAATCCGATCGCTCTAGTCCGAGTGGAAGTTGCTCTGGTGCTATACGGGCTCGCTTCGGTGTTGAAGGGCAAAAAGAAAGCTCAGCCTCCTCTTGTTCTCCTGACCACGTAGACTGAGCTCTTTGGTATTTCGCCCCTTCATTTGCGTCGCTGTCGGCCACGGTCCGTGTCAGGAGGTCCGCTGAGCCCGTGTGATCGTCGCCAGCGCGACGACGCTTGTTGACCCCGGGTTGGCCCACGCATCGCTTGGGAGTATTTCGAAGGTTATGAAAGTCCTTGTTGATTGCTATTGACTCCAAGTGGCTGGGATGGGCTCGCGAAGGTAGCTTCATGGGCAGCGGCGCATGAGACATGGGTGGTGTCGGAAGTTGCGCCCTGGACGACGGGGCGGGATTCGAAAGCTGTGCTAAGGGTGCATGTGGTGCAATGAGAGACTGTAACGATCGACAGGTCGTCATGATGTTGCTGAGAGCCGTGGCAGACGGAAGCGTAGGAGGGCTGGATGGCGGGGAGACGTAGCCAACAGGTCGCCCCAAGGGTCGTGACATTTGCGTCGCATCGCAAGAAAGAGCTGAAGGGAGTAGCATCGTGTTTTCAACTTGAAATAAAGTGCAGACGCGGTATTGTGCAAATATTCGGATCGCGCGCCAAGAGAAGAAGAGCCAGCGGCGTGCCGAGGCGGAAGAGTTGGTTCGTCTCTCGCAGTAAGAAATGCGTCGGAATGCGCCCGGATGCGCCCGAGAAGCCCACAGCGAGTGCGCAAAGAAGACGAGGAAAGCGAATAATGTGTGACAGGCAAGTTTCGATGGAACCTTAGTCTGGCGGATGTTTATTCAAAGAAGAAGATGCTAGCAAATTGTTGAAAAGGTTTTGCTTATGTTGTTGATGATTGTGTAGATGTTTGTGCTAGGTAGGCTGATGTGTGTGGATGGATGGATGGTAGGTATTTTGTGGGTGGACAAGATGGACAACTCGCGGCAGTCTGGCAAAAGGGGGTGTGGGCATCAAAGCAGGGACTACGGAGAGGTACATACGGAGTACACCAGTGGACCATGCAGAAGACAAAATCCCCGAGACAACTTGACATTTTGCTGTCCAGATTGAACCCTGTTTTCAGAGTTGGGTCTGGTGGAGTCTGAGCCCTGTAGGATGTGGGACGTGGACGACGTGTGTAACGTGTACGGTGTACCTGGCCAGGCACACGCGTTCAGGCCTTCCAGCATTCCTGAGTCCTCAGCTCGACACACATAGGTAGGTATGTATCTACCTACAATATAATCATGCAGCCCATGCAAGTCCGCAACCAGCTCGTGTCATCAGATGCAGCTCGCATTCAGGATATCTAGCATTCTTTACAACATCGACAGTACCGACGCCTTTTTCACCGAGGAAAAACATGCCTCCCTTGACGGGGTTTTGGATCACATTCTCCCGACACTCGCTCACACCCTCATTTCTATAAAGAGGCAAACACGAAATGTGCGCCTCCGCTACGCGTCGCCGCACGATTTCTTCAGTTTTGCCTAGTTAGATCTGGAGTCAACCATGCATCCAGGTTAAAAAGAGTCACTTTCATCAGACCAAGGCCAACTCCAGAGAATATCAGTATGCAGATGTGCAAACTCGCGTATAAATCTTGGTCTTCGTGTTGCAGGACTGTGTTTCCAGAATTCACTCCCGTGCAAGATCGGGAATTGATGGATGTGTCTGTGGCTGCCCAATGAAGCGAGCCGGGCACATTGTGAGCAGCGATTCCAGCAATGCAGATATGTATTCGTACAGTAGAGACAGTGTGTATGCAGATATGTACCGGGTTGGAACTTGAGAGCCTCACGAGTCACGGCAAGGACGCGGGCCTGTCCACATCCGCTCACGCAGGAACTGTTATCTCGGATGCCTCAGCATCTGCCGTGGATGAGGATTCGGTAAGCATCCACAGGACTTCACTTCAGGAGCCTACAGGTTTCCTCGATTCTGCGCAACTGTGATAATGAGCGCTTTGCATAGGTATGTGCCCTGTATCATTTCGTCACGTAGCGGGGGAAGCCCTCCCCCCTCCGCTATATGCATGATTGTTATGGCGCAACTTGGAAGCAGGTTGAGGGATTGAGAGCCACGAGGACGACAGAACTGAGAAGACCAGAAGACAGTTATTATAGAGCCGGCCTCTGAAAGCGATCTACCAGATACACCAGCTAGGATTCCCAGCGAGCCAGAGCACAGCAGGTCAAGTCGCGGACTCGCGTAAGACGAGCTGATGCCCAGAGACAGAAGCTTTGGAAACTTGGCAATGATTTGACTGGTCTTTTGTCATCTGTCACTTCTGGTGTGCCTAAACTGCGTTACAGCCGACGGGGAGGCCTCATGACCTTTAATTGATCCCGGCAACAGTGCCACAAGATCGGATGGATCATGGCACCAATGTGGTACGTGCGTGATGTACGCACGTACAACATCGTAGGATAATATAAAAGGGCTCCCCCCTTCATCTCCTCTTCTATCACTTGGGCCTAGTTAAGACATGATGAAGAACATCAACAGATACAATTGAATACAGGTATGCATTGGCATTTAGGTATTTGATTACCCTGTTTATCTCAACACCATTGACGCTAATCGGTCTGCAGTCGCACTCAGGCCAGTCCATACATAGCAGCGGCCTCTACCACCATGCCAGAACACTCCGCGTCGACGACAGGACGCCCGCTGCGGTACCATGGCACCAAAGTTTCTTCAAGCCGCGAGACTAAGCTCTGGTTCGCCCAGTTCGACTCCAAGACGTTCACCAAGCCAGAATTGGTGGCTACCTTTGTGGCCGAGTTGGTCGAAAAGCTCTGGGTCCCACAGACTCGCTTGTTTATGGCACGGCAGTTGCGGAGAAGACTGCATCAAAGCAAGATTAACGACGCCGAAGTGACGACTCATGACATCCAAGTCGGCCACAACGCCCTCGCGCTGTGGGAGGAGACGAGACAGCCCTTCACGATGGAGGCACTGGAGCGGTTAAAGGAGGGTCTGAAGCGTTGCGGCACCCGAGGGTTCATCGATACGACAGCCTTGCGCACGCGTCAGGATCATATGCGCGATCTAGTGAGCGGAATAGGAGACAAGAGGAAACGCGGCATCCACTCGTCTAAAGACGCTACATGGCCCGATCCACTACTCCAGGCCATGGCCGTCAAATTTCCTGAGGCTGACCACTGGGCGATTGCGTTGGATGTCCAATTCCGCGCATCAGGTATCGAGTGGGTGCCTGGGAGCCCCGGTGGCCGGATCACATCGACGGCCGTCGTCCGGCTGCAAAATACCAAGACCGCAATACCGCTGCTTGTTCCAGCCGGAGAGTCTGGAACATTTCTTCGTGAGGTGTCGGAGGTTACCATAGAGGGTGAGAAGAGAATGCAGCGACAGGCTGCAGAACGCGAGAGACCGCGGATCAATTTCGGCTGCAAGCTACCGTTTATCACGATTCCGGATCTAATAGTAGATGGGCTTGCTAAGTCCAGGAAGATCCTCGCCAGCAAGAGCGACCGTCTCTTCTTGGGCCACTACGAGCTAGCTATGAACACCTTAACCACTAATCTTCAGCACCCATTGTGTCAGTATATGCTGATGCTCATCTTGACTGTCTGCTCTTCAACCGACACACCACAGGTTCTCCTCAAGGCGACAGAGTTTAGTGTTAGCATGGCAGGAAAGCGCAAGGACCCGGCACAGTTGGCGCTTGCAATGGCCACGAGGATGCTCTGGTTTGTCTATCCCAGAATCTTTCCATGGCAGACAGATCCGTATAGCCTTTCATGTGGTGGTTCGGAGATGGCCAAAAAGCTTGGTATGTATACAAGTCGCGTCGCTGTGTTGAACGCCTTCTTGCTCCAGATTAATAACTTACATGGTCCAGAAAAACTAGGCTGTTGTACTCGCATGCTTCGCATGCTTGGCTGGGTGACAGTGCGCGGGGCGAGGGAAAATCCGAGGCACATCGACCTGACTCTCACCCCACAGGCCGATTTGCTAAAAGAAATGTGTTATCTCAAGAGCGCGATGAAGCGACCATATTATTTCTTCTACCAAGTTTTCAAGAGTCCCGATGAAATGTGGATGGAAAGGTGTCAAAGTATTATCCGTAGATCAAGACCAGCAGATTCCAAGTAGAAGCGTTTTCTTGGCCATACTCGCCAACGAAAACACACAAATCTTGAATTCACTTATCTGTTAACCTCAGAAGCTCTCGCTTGAAGTTTTTCGCTCAAAGGCCTTTTTAATACCTGTCTTTCCCGAACGGCGAAATCCGCACTCTATAACTGGTTCCTGAACTTCCTGAGGGAACATGCATTTTGTTTTCTTGACTTGCATCTTGAAAGAGGAAAACACCTGCACCATACAGGAATGTCCTAACTCCTGAGCTCTTCGCAAAAGACTGCCGTTGCCTGTCTGTACTTGTAGGCACATTTGGTCCACTTGTAAGTTGTAAACTTATAACACCTTGCTGAGTCTTGACAACCAAGGGCACGTTGCCACGTCCGAAGTTCGAACCTCAAGCAGCTTTATCTGAGGTCCACGTACGTGTACAAGAACTACGAGCGAGGCTTTTCAGGGACTTCGGGAAGGACTTACATGTCTAGGAATCATGAGAGAGGCAAAGTCGATAAAAATGATATATTGAGAATGGTGTATCCCATCGGGATTCTTTACGGCGGCCGGCCCAGAGGCGGTGACGAAGGAGGGACAGGAGGTAGGTCAGGCTCCTCTTCGCTGTGAACTTGTGGTGTAAGATCAAGTTCACAGATAGCTTCATCATTCACGTCCTGCTCATCGAAATCGCCTGAGTCGAGGGGGCCATGAATAGCAGCGAAGATATCTTTATCATGGCCTTCACCGATTGGCGTACCCCGTGACTTGTCGAGTGTTTGCACGCTATCACTTGATGGTATCATCGGCAGTTCTAGCAACGGATTGCGATACATAGCATTGCTGGCTACACGAAGACGCTCGTAGAAGCGTTGTTGCGCACTATGACCCGCCCGTGTCGTAATAAAACAGTTGACTGGGAGTTGGAGATGGTTCTTGTACGGAGTGGAGGGGAAAGAACATCATCGTCGCATACTTGTCATGTTTCCGCCTTCTTTCAATTTCTCATCCTCTTGCCTTTTCAGCTGCTTCAACTTCTCGTCCTCTTGCTTTTTCAATCGCTTCCACTCACGGTGCTGACGGCGTAACTCGGCCTCATTTGCTTCTTCTGCCGAGGCGACGATGCTCTCCTTCATGTTGAGACTATCAATCGAAGAGAAAAACCCCCCTTCCGCTGCCGGGCGTGCTTGCTTCCCCCTCTTCTTGTTGTTTGCAGCAGCGATACGATCTTGCCGGCTCTTTATATGACTTTCTGCGAAGCTGGAAAGTAACACCGCTTCGCCGAGGACATCATTCGACAACGCTGAACGCCTGGCGAGTTTCTGAGTCGAAGCAATCGAGACAGTTACCATGGATCTGACGAACAGTCTCAATTACATCTTTGAAACGTCTGTCTTTTGGAAGGAGAGACCGAACTGCGGGCGCTGACATTGCAAGGACTGATTTCGAAAATAGTGGGATTTTTCCCGTCAACGGTTCTGGGGTGATTGACGCAGTGAAGGAGAAGAACCTGAAGAAGAAATCTGTCCTTGCAACGTCAGCGCCAGTCTCTCCTTCCAAAAGACAGACGTTTCAAAGATGCAATTGAGACTGCTCGTCACATCCGTCATAACTATTTTGGTTGCTTCGATTCAGAAACTCTCGCATTGCTGCTGTACGCAACAGAAAGAAGAGGGAAAGCAGGCACGCCCGACAGCGGGAATACGTGTTGATGCGAAAAGGCTAGAGATTGTTTCTCGAGCGAGGGGAAATGTGAGGGGAAACGCGACGGAGTGGGGCAGTGTTTTGTTCGTTCTCGAGAAAGGTCACTGTTTCACCCACGACTCACCAGTGAAACTTGTAAAGCAACCACGACTACACGAGTTGACGGGCCAATAGCCTGGTCCACACCAGGCTACAGTGCACTGCCATCAGCCCACTGAGACGTCCAAGTCAAAAGATCTTACAGTGGCGTTTACGTCTGCCACCCACGAGTGACGACTCTACGAGTCTCGATAATTTGCAACATGCAGGTGTTGGTGAAGGAGGCTGTGCTGTGCAATGTCTGGTCTTACCTAGCAGATGCATGACTTTCCATGTCTCCTGAACCAATCTCAAGCCTCCATTCCAACTGCGAGTAATCAATCATCATGCATTACCTACTTTTAGTAGAAGAGCTCGGATCCGCCACCAAACTTGAACGCTGACGAGCGACGAATTGGGCTCCAGGTGGCTTCGAGTATCGGTTCCTTTTGTTATTAGATAGACAGCCAACATCCCTATTCGCGCTGTTAGGTTTAATTCCCCCAAACTTGAGAATTCTCGAAACGTCAATCGATACCAGACTCTGACATTGCAAATTTGTCGTTTTTCTCGCGGATTTTCCACAATCTGAGATATTTTTCCATCGAGAGCCACCTACCTAGGCCCAATCTCTACTGTACAATTCGCTCTAGTCTTCTCGCTCGTCTATCCGCCTACACCCAGCTAACATACTCAGAGGTAGCCCATCTGATATCAACATGTCGAACCAACCTACGCCATCAATTGATTTGGTAGCAAATACCTTCTTACAAGCCAATCCAGAACTTCTCGTTGGCCGTGATGCTCTCGAAGAAGCCGAAAAGAAATTTGGAGACGACACGTTCTCCATCGTAAACAAGCCTCTTCCCAACATTGTGCTATTCCAGCACTTCAATCCGGATACTCTCGAGCGCTTATTCGCTGTCGCTCTGGTGGATGATCAAAAAGCTGAAGAATATTACAAGAAGAATAATCAGGATGAAGGAGATGGACAGGAAGACACTGAGAGCTGTCCTGACTGTGGCGCAGGATCCAGTCGGGTTAGAGTTAGAGGACCAGAGCGATTCCTGTATGCACGAATGGAAACGTGCCAGGAACAGTGTCCTGGGGCACAAATCGGTCGAATGTGGCCAGCTTAGACTTATACTGGGAGTGTTTGTCTTGAAAGCCCGAGTTTACCAGACAATGGAATGACGCGTCTTTTACTTACGGTTTCGAGCTTTGGCAAGGGGAGGCTAGATGAGTCGAATTGGATACAGAAGATGCTTTCTTTCTACAAAGATTTCGTGACCTGCGGGTGTCGCCGTTGTCTGTGTGTGCATTTTATCTGGTTGAGAATCGGGATCCATCCTTGATTCCTTTGTCGTCGACTCGTCATGCCTTTTTCTCCTCAATCTACCTTGCAGGTGTTTGAGTCGCGACGTCCAAATCGGGTTAAGCGCTGAGGCAGTTGGCCAAATCGCCGAGGCGTATTTCCATATTTCCCGACCCGGGCGAACGGTGTGCGCAAATTTCCAACTTTTCGGATTTGGCGGGTCCCCCTGTCGGCCTTTGAGGAAGAAGGGTGCTCTCTTTGTTTGGTTTGCCCAGTGCCGGCTGCGTGGACTCGTTCGAGAAGCTGAAGATGGCTTTCATCTCGTCCCTGGTGCTCGCCCAGTGGGATTCCGAGACTCGAGAGAGACACTGTGTTGGAAGCAGGCTACTCGGGGGAAGCTCTGGGTGGATGTCTATCGCAAAGCCCGCCCTGCACCCGGTGGCCTACTCGACTTACGGCTGTGCAGCAAAATTATACGATGCACGATAATAAGGAGCTGTTAAGCATCATCTCATGCTTGAAGTCTTGGTCGACGGAACTTCGAAGTGTCGCGCGTCCTTGTACAAGGCTGATGGACCACAAGAACCTGGAGTACTTCACGACGGAGAGAAATACCTGTAGGGAAGCAGAGAGCGGAGAACGTAGGGAAGACACCCGCAGGAGCTGTGCTACGCAACAGAAAAAAGTCCAAGAAGTAGACCAAAAAGACGACAGTCCTCACAGGACAAAAGCAGGACTCGACCAGAAAGAACGAAGAGCGTCCCCCTTGACGGCGGTGACATCCTCAGCGGCAACGACATCCTAAACAGTGGTGAGTCGTGACATCCTCAACGGCAGTGGGCAGTGACGTCTTCCACAGTGGCGCGACGGTGAGCGCGGGCAGTGTCCATGGAAGTCGTGCTGGAGAGAGCGAGGGGATTTTTGGTCTACTTCTCGGACCTCTTTTTTGTTAGGTAGTGTAGCACAGCTCCTGCGGTGTCTTCCCTACGTTCTCCGCTCTCTGCTTTCCCTATTATTTCTCCGAGGGGAATATCTACCTTTGGAGCGACAGGCGCGCTGGGCAGACTCGGCAGAGACCCCTCCTTGTTCAACTACCACCTTCGGTACCGCTCTGGACCTCAGGCGGGCCGACTGGACGCTCTCTCGATGCCGGAGCAGGATGACGGCGATGTTCATGCGGCGGAACGACGCTCAACCTGATTTCAGTGGCCTGCATATCACACTCGACCGACGCAAAATAAGAGGAAATAAAAACCTTCATCTTCACTAACCGTAATTATGCATCTCAGTTGCACGAAGTTGATCGCATCAGGCTCCCATCAAGTGCACAGTGACGGTCCCACCGAGCCGTTGACTTGATTGCTCTTTCACATGTGAGATTGGCACCTCAGGGTGCTGTTGAAGAAGAAGTACATAACTAAACTCATGTAGCTCAGGATTGGTATTTTGCCGATTGAGGATCAAAACGCTTACCTGTTACTGCAGATTTATAGTTACATGGATCATGACCAAGTCTCCGGTCCAGCAAGCGCTCCAATCAATATTAAGTTCCTAATCTTGGACGGGAGCGTCGGCATCCGGGATACAAGTTCACTTTAAATCCGACGAATTCAGTTTCACAGTCAGGACAACGTATTTATGGCTGACAACGACGAGACCTACCGATCATGGAGCTTAGCTGCTTGGATACACCAAAAAACTGAAGCCCACGAAGGACTTCCAACCGAGTCACAAAGTTGATAGAACGGATATGGCATTTCTGAAGAGAGACACGCGTAGCTAGGCACTTAGCACTTGCGCAAGGGGATGCCTCGGCATATAGCTAGATGACGGATTCTGCGCACCCTGTCGTGGACTAACAATCCGCTTCATCCGTAACTTTTTCATCAACACGCCTCCTCACTCAGATACGAGAAAGGCCAATTGAATCGGAAATACCGTCTAGCATCAGGACCCCCTAGCAAGGCAGTGGCAATGCAGCCGTGTGACCTGACTGAAAGGGGTAGCTTCCGCGATGCATTCAGCAATCATGCACCTAGAATGAATGCGTGCACATTGGCCGACAAAAAAGGACGAGCCAGAGACTCTTGCCAACGACACTCGTTTGCGAAAATTTGGTCTTGTCAGCGCGGCTTATCACGACCATGTCTTCCGACTCCTTCGTCAAGATGTCAGAGCATTATTGTGCACACACATGGAAAGGCACAATTCCCTTACACTGGGGGAGTTCGCGGAGTTCAATGTTCACAAACTTGCGACTGCACTATCAATTCTCCTCCCTAATCACTGCTATGGATGTGTGAAAGTTGGAAAGCTGGCATGTTCAATATTGAGTTTCATGTCCACCAGGCTACCAATCCAACTGCCCATAGCTCTTATTTCTTCTACCATCTGCGTATCGACTTCTGAAATCCGAAGCCATAGAAGTCTCAGTCAATGATCAACGAAGAAGACTCCAACCTCGGGCTTGGCCTCGCGCTCGTTGTGTCGGTGCTCACGCTGAGCTATCACCAACTCCAAGTTTAGTCTCGCGCTTGGCCTCGCGCTTGTCGGCAAGCAGCGCCCAGACCGAGTCGTCACCAACTTCTGGTTTGGCCTCGCGCTTGTCGGCAAGCAGCGCCCAGACCGAGTAGTCACCAACTTCTGGCTTGGCCTCGCGCTTCAGAGAAACTAGTTCGTGTCAAACAGTGGCATACGATGACGGGGCCCTTTCTTTGTTTCTTCACAAAAAAAGGGACTATAAGAAAACAACTTTAAAAAAGTACATAACAATTAAACTTACCATCTGATGGAGCTGCGGATATGCAGCTCAACAATATGGCAACCGAACCTAGGCGTTGAATTTGCATAATTGTAGATTGGTACTAATCTTAAATTTGGAAGAAAAAGAAGCGCTGGACTAATGTTGAGAACGGTGTTAGGTAAGGTCTTGAAGAGCGAAATGAAGCAGGCCTATCGGGAAAGCGCTGGGTCTATATATTTCGAGTCTAGCATGCGTGACAAGAGTCCGACATAGGTTGCTACGGTCATAACGTATCTACTATGTATGTCTTCTATGTACATTTGTACCAAGTATTTCGCCGAGGCGGAGAGCATTCATGCAGGTATCTGACTTCAAGGACCCTGCGTTTCAGACAATGGGAGAAAGACGATCTGACGTCAGAAAACAGAGGACCGTACCCGATGATGAACAGCTGTGACGAATGATAACGACGTCTAAGGTCATTCGCCGAGAAGCGTTTAAGCCCTGTACGAACGTCGAAGCGGCGGTTAAGGTGAGGCAATTGATGGCTACCCCCCTGTACTGTGCAGCATGGATGCATGTGCCATGACATGGAAGCGTCCTTATCATTGCAGTTATCACTGCTCGTTACGTCCCGCTGTAACATCGCGATTAGCATCGAACGACGAATGCAGGGAAGGTATCTCCGGAAGCCGAAAGAGATGGCAACAAGTTACTTTATGACCAGATAGCTACCTAGCCATTATACAGAGTACATGGCCTGTCTAATGTATTATCGCACGAACGCAAAGGCAGCGTGCATGTTACCCCGCTACTGATGTTTGGTTCTTTCAGCAGTTCCTCGGCCATAAAGCCAGTGAGCCACTACAAGTTGTTACCACTGACCAGCAAGTTTGCCAAATATTTATCCTAAGACTTCCCAGCCCCAGTGTGTGAAGCGCTGTTCACAGGAAAAGCTTGATCCCGAATCGTTTTGGTATGATAAGCATTTGTTAAAAATGGACGAACTCCCAGCTTTGAAGAAAACGGAAAGCCTTGACGACTACATGCCGGTCAACGTTTCATCCGAGGGTGAAAACGAGGATGACTCTCTGATCAATCACATACGGAGGCCTGTGACTTCTCGCATGTCACGAGCTTATAGCTACACCATTCGAATAACTGTCGCTTTGCTTTACTCTATTCTTCTAATTACGGGTACTTCATGGTGGTGGAGGAGGGAAAGATTGCATGGTCCGGGTGTTACCAGCTGTGTGTTCAATCGGTTTCATCTCAACTATTTGCATCGAGAGCGCTGAGACGTCGGGCACTAACGCCAGAAAGCTCCTCTTACTCCTCATATTCATTATGAGGAAAAGTTCTTTCCAAAGATGGATACCCATAAATTCAGCATTATGGGAGCCCCAAGCCCTGAACTTGATGCAAAATGGGAAGAACTGACACAGTGTAAGTCACGCATCACTGAAAACCTGCGATATTTGCTGAACGTGTGTTTCTTTGTACAGTTTTCTTCACTGAGTACCCCTACGAAGATATGAAAAAATTGGGACGCGAGAAGGAGGCTATTCAACTGCCAAATGGTAAACATACCGAACGTTTGGCTAGTTGGCGATCTTTGGATTGTGATTAATTAACATTTGTATAGGAAACTTTATGGTCTTATACACTGTCAATCACCTGCTTCATTGCTTGGTACGTTTTTATAGCTGCGCATGAAGACGAAAAGAACTGAACATCTGCTGTGTTAAGAAACGTCTGCATCACTCGCGACACCCTGAATACTACTACCCAAATATGACGGAGAAAGAAAGGATCAAGGGAAATAAACATGACAGTAGGTTTCCGAGAACTACAATCGCAATTGATCTCACTCTGAATAACCGTATATAGTGCATTGTCTGGAGGATCTCGTCCAGGAGGTACTTTGTCATGCAGACACTGCTCCGTATACAACAAGATGGTACCAGAAGGATCCTCGGCCAACGGGCAATGGGAATATTGCTCATGAATGTGTTAACTGGGACATGCTTGCAGCGGAGTTCAAGCGCAAGCATGTCAACCCATGGGAACCTGGACTTTTGATACATCCAATTCTTGGTAAGTTAGAATGAGAAATTGGTGTACATGATCGAGACTGAAATAGATCGGTTGCTAGGCCCGGTAGTTCCAGATGGAAAGAGCACCATCTTCCCAGATAGAGTGGGGTTCCCTGAAGGGTTCTTGCACGTTGGGGAGACCGAAGAGGAATATGAAGAGAAAAATCATCGGGTTGGTACCAGTGCTGGAAGAGACCCCTAGTAGACTACATCAGTCAACGAGATCAGAGCTTCTATTCTAGAGGAATGATAATGTAGTATGCTGAATGCAATGTAGGGAGGAGTCGAGGACTCTTCGTTCCCTCTTGTCGAATTTTGGTCTACGTCAGGGACCGTCTATTTGTTGCGTAGCACAGCTCCCGAGAGTATCTGCCCTACGTTCTCCGCTCTCCGTCTTCCCTTTTATTTCTGGCGACCGCGCCAGGAGAAATAGACAATACACTTTCTGAAGCGATCCTCAAATTCGGAGTACCTATGTCACAGAAGGAATCCCTGTACGGAGTATCTCAGAGGGGCCCGATGACCTCGGACAGGGACAATTTCCACCAAAACCAACAAGTTCTCCCAAGGTTTTAAAATGCAGTGACGCGAAGCTGTGACAGTGCGCGCTAAAAATAGGCAAAACTGTTCACGTGATGTGTGTTCACGTGATGTGTGTTTTTTTTCGTGTTTTTTCCAGGATGTTGACCAATGGGCAGAGGAGAAGGCAGGAAGACTCCACTCCATACCCTCATTAGTCATTACTCACTGAGAACGCGAGCATAAAGAGGCAAACACGAAATGTGCGCCTCCGCTACGCGTCGCCGCACGATTTCTTCAGTTTTGCCTAATCACTTTTATCGGTTGTTTGTTCTTCCATCTCCGATGGCTTCGTATATAAACTCTTCGTCTTTCCCCTCTTCTTAGCTAGAACCCCACTGCGGTTTTATCGAATTCAGTCATGTTTAGTCTACAACCCAACGGTTGTGGGAAGTCAATGGAACGTCGGCCACAATGGAGGGGACTACAGATACAATGGTAAGACCACTCCCTAGGCGCGAACTAAGTCTGCGCGTTGCTAACCTCACCGGTGAATATAGCCCAAAAAATCATCGACAGAGTGTTCCACCCATCAATTAACTCGGCTGCAGCCATTCAGATACTGCACAACCGGAACTCGATCGACTTCGGATCAAATGGATCCCGAGGTCGGCAATGGAATCGAGCGACCACATCCACACGGAGTTTTTCCTCGATTTTTTACGCATCATCGGACCTCGGTCGACCTGACCTGGAGAGGCCATATAAAACTGGATTGTCCACTCTAGGAATCAAGACCGATGTCTTTTTCAACTGGGCTGAGCCATACGCCGCAAAGCATGCTGCAGGGATCGACTTCAAGCTGACTGGTGACCTGGTCGGACGTTTCGTCTTGCTAAGACGGACAACCGTGAAACATGGTTCATTGTCATGCACCCAAAGCCGCCCGTTACGAGTGAGCATTGAGGCCTTGGATCCTCACTCGTAAAGGCTGGCTTGGGGTGCATCACAATGAACCATGTTCCACTATTGTCCGTTTCGGCAAGGCGAAACGTCCGACCAGTCAGCTTGAAGTCGATACCCGAAGCATGCTTTGCGGCGTATGGCTCAGCCCAGTTGGAAAAAGACATCGATATTGACTCCGAGAATGGACAATCCAGTTTTGATATGGCCTCTCCAGGTCAGGTCGAACAATGATGCTTAAAATCAAGGAAAAATTTCATGTGGATGTGGTCGCTCGATTCCGCAAACAAACCGACGGACTCTAAGCCATTTGTTCCGGAGGCCCAACAAATCCAAGATATCATCACAAGGGGGGAAGCGCCCTACCGTCTCGAACAAGTCGTGTCCATTGACAAGCGGCGAGCCACACAGAGCTGCCACACGTTCAGAGTGGTGATGAAACCCATGATCCAACTCATGAGGTTCTTCCTTTGCGAGTGTTGGAATCGCTCTTACACCGATAGTCGCAACTGTCTTAGACTGTTCCACGGAGGGACTACGGAGGTTCACGGTGGTATCACACGGAGGGTGAGACCGATAGTGAGGGAACGAGAAAGGAACGCAATCGGTTGCTGCTTGGCAACATCCCTTGGCTCGTTGGTCCAACACGACGAGCCGTAGGCATATATCTCTAGACCCTTCCTCACTCTGGAGGAAGGAAGACAAGCACAATACAGACTCGTTTGCGTTATCCCTCGTTACTGCATGCATGTCCTTATTTGTTTTCCCCTTACGAGCCGACAGCGAGAGAGAGGCTTTTACGCCCATTTTCTGGTCGGTTCCAATCGATATTTTCCCGGGCATCATATGCGCGTATTCTCGTCTGTTTGAGTTGGCACGAACTCCACAGCGACGTCTCCAGTTAATTAAATACGCGTTAAAATACTACTTGTCTGCTTCACCTAGTACTACGAGCGGACACGACGTATTTTGTCAATCTTCTCGTGCGCCGCGCGTTCAAGACAGATCCGTGAAGCTTCACATTACGTCTCTTCCATTTATCATCGTCGCAAAACAGTTACTTTACTAATAATAGCGTTAAGCGATATATGTACTTTTACCAATGCTATAGGCCCAACGCAACGATACGATGCAGGAGGGAACCCTCCACCTCCCCGTCCTTTTCGATACTGCCCAGGCATGAAAGTGTTCGTGGCATGAGGGAACTTCACCTAGAGCAGGACAGCCGGTTCGACCCTCGCCTCTGACGGCAGGCTAAGAAGAAATGATGACCAAGTATGGTATCGAAGACGACTGGCATCTGATGGATTCTCCTGGTTCGTTCAGCCTCCTCCACCGAGATCGCGTCTGACTAACTCCTTCCTCCAGATGAAGAACTGTCTCCTATCTCGATGGAATACGAAGCCGTCCGAGCAATTCCAGAGATAAGTCGTGCGATTGTTCTCCATGGATATATTAGGGTCAGAGGTTACGTACGGTTGAACTTGGCGATCACTTCCGCAAGATCCAGTTACCGCCGATATGGCGATGACTTTAGTCAGACCACACCCATATAGTCTCCTAAATAATGCCGAGTTTGGTCCATGACTGTATGATCAGCCTCTAGTATTACGGGGGTAGCTCAAGGATACGCATACATATCAGGCCGCCGGCCCACCGCTGCGAAACATTCTTTGCGACCAAGCGCTCCAGCGCCTTACGAAAGAAATATTTAGCCCTCACAATCCAATAATATTCCAAACTAGTCAGTGGGCAGTGGCCACTACTTTGAACTTTAGAAGTGGCCGCAATGTCTGCCGTAAGTGTCAGCTCTGTGGCTGTTACTCAAGTGAGATCGCGAAACAGCTTCCAGAGGTCATCAGTCAAGTTCGAGCAATAAAAGTCCCAGCGCCGCAAGAACACCTGTTACCAAGGTCCAAGTGTAGGTCTATCGTTCTTGCGACTGCGATCTTTGCTAACATGTTCTTAGGTTCGACTCCAATTCGCAGCACATCCTCTCCTTTCGAATAGCATTATAGCAATATCTCGCAAACGGCTCCGAGACTGAGCAACGTCACACTGGGTTCGTAGAGCCAGGTAGGATCGGATGAGGCTTGGAGGTTCTGCAAGATGTCATGAACCAGTATGACAGAAAGATGAACATTTCGAACACGCATGCTGGTTTGCGTCTCGCAGAACTTGCTGCCGAGTATGGCGGCTGCCCAATGCACATTGGAACCCAGACTATCTGGCCAAGCGAAGCAGAATTCAGCCTTTCGAGTTGTTGTAAAGCTACTAATAAGCTTGGATCCCAATCAGTGACAGCCAGTCTCCCATCTTCCAAAAAGTCCACTTCGAGGCTCGAGCCATTTGAGAGCCCGATGATGCCCCCCTTTCATGATGAAGACCACGGGCGACTGAAAGAGACGAGTGAATACTCTAGTCTCTCACATGCTTACCGGTCTGATGAACTGCAGTGTGCACTGAGTTCATCGGGTCGAAGCTTCTTCTGTTCTCTAATAACAGGATGTGACGAGATGAGATCAGATACAAGGCAATTCCAATCAGCGCAAGCAGCTTCTAGCTGGAAATGTACAGCGTTACGCGTATGCCGAATATGTGGACTGTGCGGTACTTAGAGTGTGTAGAGTAGAGAGCTTCTGAGCTAGGCTTGAATATGATGTGACAAGGGCAAATGTTTGGGGCTTGGAACGAAAATTTCGCAAGGTGTGACGATGACTTCGCCGATGAAAGCGAATGGTCTGGCGTCGAAGACTGAAGTGAGAGGTCCTAACAGCTACGCATGTCGATGAATGGTAAAAGATGCACCGCGACGGCAAGTGGAATATCTGAATGGCGCGCGAGTATCTACGTGAAGTGCAGAAGCAAGTTCGAGATGTTGCCACTCTTCTGCGTTAACGTTGCCGGCGGTCAGCTATGGCGAGGGTCCAAAATATCATCTCTCAAGTTCAACATCAATTTTAAGAATGGCATATTAGCTGGATCGGAACGTGTTTCCCGATGAATTAGCGATGATAGTGGCACTATTTTAACAAGACTGAGATCGATGGAAGTTCAGACATTCCGAAAGTCGTACGGCATTGCTTGCCGTGGCAGTCTACATAAATCTTGGTTACGGGTGAGTTTGACGTCAGTGTTGGTACACACGTATGCATGTGGAGCGTCGAGCGATAACAATGGATCGCGAGGGACGGCGAAGTGGACAACAATTTTGCGGCAAATAACAGAAAAAGGCGTCGGGCACTCACTGGGCATGCCGCAAATCAGACACCATAGTGATTATTTTGGGTGACTAATCTGCCGAGAATGAGCTGGAAAAAGCGCAGATAGTTGACGCGGGTGAAGTAGAAGAGCTCGAAATGAAGGTTCAAGGATGAGGAACTGCTGGAAATATCGGCAGGCAAATGATGCGAGATAGATGTCAGCATGTGTGTCGTTCGAAGCGACATAATCATGTTAGCCAGCGAGTGACATAGGCACTTCGAGGCAGCTCGGAAAGTCATGGTACCGCTTATTGAGGCTATGAAGTCGGAAACAAGTTGTCCGAGCACACGTGGCGAGATAGACGAAACATCTCTCGTCCGGGCGAGCTGACGATTCTGGCTAGCATCACTCAGACGAGTGCAAAACTGTGGTCAAGACAGCTTAAACCGTCCAAGGATGATCTTCAGGCTGTCAGCAGCGAGACGAATTGCTTTCGAAAGCTTTGGGGTTGAGAAATATGGCACCGGTAGCACACAAGCGTAGTCCCGAACAGAGCGAACTTTTCGATTATCATGAACGATCTAGACTATGCGCCTGCCGTGCCGTCGTGTTACCGGCAGGAGTTGAGAGTTATTGCTGTTCATCACACCCGCTTGCTTGAGTGACCGAGGCATCAAAATTTCGCATCTCATCGATTGTCGTCGTCGTTCGCGGAAGTTCATCGTTCCGACAGCCTACAGGCATTGTACGAACGTGCTGAGGAAAAAATTGGACTGAAGCGCATGACACCAGAGAACCGGCTCCGCTGAGTGTGCAACGCCGCCGATACAGTCCAGCACTGCCGTATGGTCTGATAAGGATCCAGGTGACCTACGTCACTTGTCAGCTGGTCGCCGTCGAGCGGATATGGTGGACGTGCGAGCTCTATGATCGAGGCATGGTGTTCTCATCTCCAACCACAGGAACCGAGCCAAGGGTCATTAACAAGCTCGTCTGCTGTAGCCCTGTCCTGCGGTATCCATCTCAGCATCCTTTTTATAAAGGAAAGAAACAGCTCTGCTTCGCCTCTGGGAAGCTCTAGGACTTCGCTCTCCAGGTTGCGTGACCAGGGGATGAGACGATTGTGCATGAAGTTTCCTATGATACAATATAAGCAGGAGGCAAGAATGATTAGGCTGGAGTGACTTGAGGGTTACCTTTGTCATCAAAGAATGGTCCGCTGTAGAAGTCAGTGGCATTGTCACAGAGCTTCCCAGCCGCGTCATGCGCTTCAAAGCCCCATCGGTGATAGCGCATATTTC